>WSTV01000548.1:0-19970 GCA_019632285.1 Tulasnella sp. 332
TCACGCTTGTGATATACGCTGCCCTGCTTTGTTCTTTCCTGCCACTGCCCATTATTATTCCCTCATCATAATCTCCATGTCATCTCCTCTTCCATATCAAGCGAGGGCTATGCACAAGCGCACCCTCGCATTCGCCTCTCACCCAAACACCTTGTTCGCACTGTTCTTCCCATTTTTCCCACATCGCATCGCGTTTTCACACACTGCACACTCAGTATGCTGACCAGGCAGAGTCGAGGGGGCGATGTAAAATGAATTGATCGTTGTCCTTGTTTTTGTATCTATTCATCTCTATCCATCCAAAAGTGTTATTGTTACATTAGGCCACTGCGTCGAGTACCCAATCATAACAGATTGGGAGAGCTAGTGCAAAAAACTGGCACGGCCTATGAAGGGCTTGGAGTGCCTATTATTGCGATCGCATGTCTAGAGCCTGAAATTCATGGAATGCTGATGATTTCTTTGTCTATCCTCAGAGATACCTGCGTGAGATGGTACACGAACGCCGGCTTACTGGTAACGTTGATGCCAAACGAGATGAAAGGGACGTATTCGCCAGTGTGATTGCGGCCACCTCTACGGAGAACCAGAGCGCACATTTGACCATGAGTGGTAAGACAAATTCTCTCGTCAGCTCATTAGAATGAATGGTTCTTGACAGCAGCCTCCCAAACATGTTCATGTTCTTGCTGGCTGATTATGAGGTGAGTTTGCTATGGTCTCAGATCAATTGAAGCTGATCTCTCCAGTGACGCAGACTACGGCACACACCTTGACCTTCGTGCTTGGCCTGTTGGCCCTCGAGCCAGATGAGCAGGAGCGGCTCCATCAGCACATACAGACAGTCCTCGGGGATCGAGAATTAGTGTGTGGGAGTTTAGAATTTCTTGTCTTGACCTTTCTTGACCTCTTTGATTTGTCCCTGACAGTTATTTGACGATCATTAAAAACTTAGACCGTGTAATGGCCCTGTTTCAGGATACAACGCGACTGTTCCCATTGGTACGTTCATTCGCTCATATATGATACTGCCTTTTGCATTAGCAGTAAGCTCTCGTTTAGGCTACTGGTATACCGAAGACGAACGCGGAAGACGCGCATTTAATGGTTAACAGCGCCCTCTCAGGAGCGGATGTGGCGGATCCTGCAGCGGAAGAGAAAAGGAAAAGGCAAAAGAGCTTATTAATCTTTGTTTCTAAGAGGCTCCACTACAACCACCTGTGCACCCTCAGCTACCGTGTTTCCTTTGAGTCTATTTCCTGACTAACCATCTCCCATTTTATTCCGATACTGGAAGGATGTATATAACTTCTCCCCGGACCTGTTCCTAGAGTCAGACTGGCCGAGAGACAGATATTACTCCTTCTCTGCGGGACCTAGGAGTTGCTTGGGGCGCAATTGAGTGATTGTCTTCTCAAGGAACAACACAGACACCATGCTGAAGGGATTGCCATTCTTACCTTGGATCCGCGGAGATTGAGACCGTAGTAATCAGCACTCTGGTCATACGTCGGTACAAAGTATCTGTTGACACCAACAAGTTTATCGACATCCCATGAGAATCGAAGCGGAACAAAAGGCATGAGCTTCTATCTTGCACGCCCAGAATCCGTTTAACCACAAAGGGCGTTCTTTTGGTCGTTATGAGGCGATGAGCTATTGAACATATCGACTGGTCACATATCCCAACCTATAGTTATCGCACAGTTTTGCGTAGTGCTTAGGGCGAGCGCACCGCGTCACGCAATCAGAACGAAGAACCCGCTGCACAGCAGATATGATTGAAGGTCTGACTACTTGAGAGCAAACCCAGCATTGCCCATCTTCACGCAAAACCGCCAATGGCCTAGAGCGAACGGGAAAACCTCTGCATGTGTGCCCTCTTGTGCTTTCGAGCGGCCGCGACAGAGGTCTTGTAAACACTAAGCTCATCTGTGCCGCCACACATAGTTGTAGAGTCCCCAGCGCAGGTTCCAGTGCAGGAAGTCGACAAGGTGGCGTTGCCGAGACTGTTACCACAGTAGCACTCGTTGGAAAATTCTGCGGAAGTGAAACAAAGCATGTGTCAGTGGTGCATCCAGGAGCCGCATCTGTTTTTCTGCGAGGCGGCTCACCAGTTCCAGCATACATGAACCCTTTGGCTGCACACGTCGTGGCGCAGAGGCCATTCGTCATCCTGTCGTCGGTGAAGGTGTACCCAGAAAGGATGGGAGAGCACTCGTCATCGGCGTAACACCCGACGAAAGTGCCATTAGGAGGGGGGGATGCAACGGAGCCGGTCGGTGGTACCGTGGTGGTGGTGGTGCTGGCAGAGGTCGTTACAACGGAACTTTTGGTGGTTGCAGCGGTGGTGGCCGTCGTCGACGCGCCAGAGGCCTTGTAAACACTGAGCTTGTACGTCCCACCACACGTAGACTTGGAGTCCCCTGCGCAAGGCCCATTGCACCACGTCGACAAGGTGGCATCACCGAGACTGTTGCCACAGTAACACTCGTTGGAATACTCTGTAAGAGCGCGCACAAAAGGAGATGTCAGTAGTGTACACGAGAGCTGTATCTACCTTTTGCAAGTGAGTCTCACCCGATCCAGCGTACATGTACCCCTTTGCGGCACATGTCGCAGCGCAGAGGGCGTTCGTCATCGTGTTATCGGTGAAGGTATACCCAGGAAGCGTGCGGGGGGATGCCTGATCGGTGTAACACCCGACGAAGCTGAGTGTGCCATTGGAAGGGAGGGATGCAGTGGTACTGGCCGACGCCGCTGAAGTGGTAATGGTGGTGGCAGTTGTAGTGGTGACAGATGTTTTAGTGGTGGCTGTCGTCGATGGGCCGGAGGCCTTGTAAACACTGAGCTTATATGTCCCGCCGCAAATGGAGGTCGAGTCCCCAGCGCAAGGCCCATTGCACCACGTTGACAAAGTTGCGTCACCGAGACTGTTACCGCAATAGCACTCGTTGGAATACTCTAAAAAAGTGGGTGAAAGGAGAGATGTCAGTCGGTCTACATGTCCCCCTTCCGATGTGGTTGACTCACCTGATCCGGCGTACATGTATCCCTTGGCGGCACATGTCGCAGAGCAGAGGGCGTTCGTCATCGTGTTATCGGTGAAGGTATACCCAGAAAGCGTGCGAGGAGATGCCTGATCGGTGTAACATCCGACGAAGCTGAGTGTACCATTGGACGGGAGCGATGTGACGGTCACGGCCGATGCTGTCGACGTTTTGCTGGTGGTAGCGGCCGCCTTCGTTGTAAGCGCCATGGTTGCGGTGCTGCTCATAGACGTTTGGGCAGTGGGAATAGCCATGGACACGGTTGAGGTGGTAACAGCTTTGACAGAGGTGCTGGATACAGCAGAGGTTGTGGCCGACATGGTGGAAGACGTTGTGGTGACATTTGCACCCGAACAAGTTGGGGCTACGGCGGGACAATTGGTAACTGAAAAGGGGTAGAGTCAATACCAGGTTTCTCGATTCAAGCTATCTCAGCTTTGTCAGATACAGGGAGGACGTACCAGGATATGATGTCGCGTCGCAGGGGCCGTATTGAAGTGGGTTGCAGCTAAAAGGAAAGTTGAGAATTAGACAACCTGGGACATAAGCTTTCGTTATAACTTGGGGCACGGAACCTACCCAGGAAGCGCAGCAAGGGGTCCCTGGATGCCGAGAGGTTGCGGCGCCTCGGCATCCTTGATCTGGCAAGCGGAAGCAGCGGCCGAGGTGGTAACATTGAGGTAAGGGCACGCGGACGCAAGGCCAGCAGTGAGTTGGTCAGGGTTGTTGGGGTCGTTGCAGTGGTCGATTGCGTTTTGACTTAGCGAAAGGTGAGATATATGTTAGAGCTCGGTTCGGGGTAGATAGGATTGAAGATAGCGGCAGCAACTTACAGAACCGGTACATCCCATCCATTGTAGCTGAAGATGAAAAGGAAAAATGAGAATCTGTCCCACAGGGGATCACATTGCAATGTGGGTGGTTGCTCACAAGTCTCCGTGCCATCCGAAGCCGGTGGGATCACCATTGCTGTAGACGAAGGGCCAAGGCTGGGTGGCAGGGTTCCACTGACCACTGGTAACGAATGAGTGGATGTCCCAGGTCACTTCGAAGAACAACTACTCGGATGGTCGTCGCGTTCCCGGGTAAGTATCTGTAGAGTTCATATCTTTTGGATCAGTCATTGACGTACGTGTGGGAGATACACGGGGAATGCTGCGGTGCATGCCCCGTTGTCCATGCCACTCAAATATTGCACGTGTGCGTTTCCAGCAAGGTAGGTATTAACGCCATCCTGTCAGGAGAATGATATCTTAAAATCAATGGAGAGCATCCCGAGCAATTGGGAAAGAATCCTCACCCAGCAACTAGGGCTGAGAATAGCAAAGCAACGTGGTCAGCAGAGCCGCTGGGACTCTTGTAAGAGAAGGCCAAGGTAACTTACAACTGCAGCTGAGCCCTCATTCCCGCCTCACAATCCGTAGTCGGCCAGCCAGTAAAAGTGTATCCAGGGTTGGATGTGGTGTATCTGAGACAGGAGCCTTGCAAAGAGCGTTCCGCGAGTTCACCTTGGGATCCCTGGCCCGGAGGATACTGCAGCGAACGCTTCATCGAGCTGCCGCTGAGCATTCGGAAACCGGGAGGGAAGGCCGTCAAGCCCTTTCCACCGTTGAGCACATCACCGTCGCCACGATCTAGGTAGTAGACTAGCAAACCACCGTTGGGGACTTTGGTGAAGGTGCCGGCGACGGGATCCCTAGGTGAAAGAAGAAGTGCCTTCTGTCAGCATATATGTGGTTTACGAGCGAGGTGAAGACGCTTACTTGAAGTAGAGGGTCGGAACCCAGTAGTTACTTCAAATTGGGCTGTAGTTCAGCGGATCTTCTCGCGTATCATAAGGCTTGACCTTACCTGAGGTCCTGTGCAACTTGGCACGAGGTGCAAGACGACTCCCTGGCTGTATCGTAAGTCCTAGAGGTCGGGACGTTTCTCCTAAAGTCAGTGACCACTACGATCGATGGACGGAATATTCACTGACAAGTCCATGCCGAAATTGTTTCCACCCTTGAAACCCGAGGACGTCAGTAAGAAGTCAGGGCTTCAAAAAAGGAGAGAAATAGCCTTACATGAACGGTGTGCAGGTGGCCGCTGACAGCACCAGGGTTAATAATGGGATCGATCATCTCCTGAACGATTGGGAGGGAACATTGTACTCTAAAAATCCAATATCACAGATCGGTGTTCGGTTCCATCGTTCCGATTCGAAGATGACAAGCTAGCCGCTCACTTGAAGAATGCGTTCACAACTCCGATGGTGGCGGAGGCCACCAACAGCGAAAAAGCAGGGCTCTTGAGCATGATAGCAGCTGCTAGCTGGTAGGTCGGTTTAATAACGAATGTGTAATGGCTGAGTTCAACTCGAGCCTGGCAGAATGAGCGATAGAGGAGAGGAGAGGGACTTAGAGAGGGAGAAAACAGATGGGGAGCGAGTACCTCAGCGCATCCCAGTCACCTTTTATAGGCACGACCGGGCGAAAAAGCTTGAACCGCCTCATGACTGGACAAGTTTGTGGCGTTGTCCTGACGACTTCTGAGCGAGAGAGCTCAGGCACCGGCGTAAGATCGTCGTCCCCGCTGGAATATGTGAGAGCTTCTGCCATCATCCCGGTAGCCAAGACTTGAGACGACAGAACGAGAAGACGAGTACCATACGGCAGAAATCCTGGGGGACAAACGCCGCGGTGTGCCTGAGCTTGACACCCGTGGGATTTGTTGGTTTCGCCCTCACTCCAGTGCATCAATGGAAAAGGCACAAGCGACATTTGGCATGTTGTCATACAGTGCTAGCAACTCCCGAAAACTGAGTGTTCATAGCTGTCTTGGAGGCTGGGTTTACATCGCGTCAAGCTCCGGCACGCCTTGGTTCTCGGCAACACCATGCCGTATGCGCTTCGAACCCGTGGCAACCTAGAGTCTTAAGCTGATGCGGGGATGTATTTCACCTTTGGTCTTAATGAAGGGGTTCGTCTCACGCTTGTCATAATTAGAGGACGAGGCTGTTATCACTACCGTACTCCTTTCCAAACGCTCTCAAGAGGATGTTTGGCTGGCTTACTTGGACCTCTGAAAACGCTTCCAATTGATAGAAAGTCCAAGTGGCTCAAACGGCATTAATATTGCTGACGGGGTAAAGCAACCTCAATACGGCACAGAAGAAAGGCACCGCGAGACGGGACGATGCCCGAAGGGAAAGGACTCAAGATGACAGGAAGGCGAGGAGTCTAAATATACATAACGGAAGAGGAACAAGAGACACACGAAGGGAAGGTAGAGAAAATGAGGGACAATTACGGCAATACGCATGAACAAATGAGCTTGCTTTTGCAGATGCAGTCGGTTGACAAAGTGGGACATGGTGGGACATTGCAAGTGAGGAGTAGGGTGGAATGGGTGGAGGATGTGGCTGATGATTATTGGTGTCGAAAGGTAGAGTAGGGATAGATGGCGATGATGGCTTGGGTGGCGTAGCAGCGATGAGCATTAGTGAAGGGCGAATCGTAAAGTATGGGTAAGTCGGTAAAGGAGCGTGGCCAAGTCCAAGAGTGAAATGTTCGTAGAGCTCGATGAAATGTCCGGGAAAGGAAAAGTGAAGCCGAGTCGGAAGTGATGGGGAGCTAGGTGGTATCATCATGGCTGCCATCGGTTCGCTCAAAACGCGGCGAAAGGTCTGTGATGCGGGCACGGTTCGCCGACCAGAATGTCCTCCAGCCACTTGTTGACGCGGACCGTGCATTGGTTGCGCATCATCATCGAGCTCGTGGGGGACCCCCAAGTGGTTTCAGGCGTGGGATCGGAAACGAGGCCCGGGGTCTCAGATTCGTATACCCTGAAGAAGAACTTCCCCTACAAGAATGGCAAAGCTGACTTTAGCCCAGCAATCCATACGATTCCAACAGATGTGACATCAGAAAGATTAGACTGACCACATGCATGTACTTCTTCACCCTCTGTGACCCGGTATTCAGCTTCGTGACAGGCGTCGCGAGAGGGGACGTGATCGCCGACGCAAGGGCCTTCGAAACACCCAAGTCAACATGGGCAGGAGACGCGTCCTTCAAGAGATCTCGCATCACACCAAGCTTCCGAATCACCTGAGCCGCCCTTCCTGCCGCCTTGGGACCAGGACCGTATGCCCTATAGTGGATGATGTTCGCCCGTGTCGCCGCTTGCGCCTCGAGGCTCAACGCTTGTTCCATAATCGCCTTATCAACACGAGCACGGATGGCGTAGCGTCTTGGTACCTGTTCTGGTGCAAGTGCAGGCGCGGATAATCTTTGCGCCTCCGTCACCTCCTCAACGGTAGGGATATAGATTGGATCGAAGAACACTGGAGTGGCGCTATCGATGACACTCACCCGCTGCTGCTGCTGCTGACCATCGCGTACGGTGTCCTCTGTAGCGAACACGTCCGCCGCCGTCGGGACTGTCGGCCTGGCATCCCTACCAACTGCATCCTTATATCCTCTGCTCCTCCTCGCGTTCTCCCCCATAGTGATGATCAAGCTCTGGAACGCGTCCATCTCCACTTGCGCGCGAAGCCAGTCCAGACTGAGATTCTCCGACCAGCGCTTCGACACCGGCCTGCTCACTGGCGCCTGAGCGGGGGGAGACGCAGCGGTGACATGAAAGTCGATGTACGATGCGGGCTGAGAGAGAATGTCTTCTCGAGCGGAGGGCGTATTGTCGTGCGTGGCGGTACGCGGTAAGAGGTCTTGGGTGGATGTGCCCACCGAGAAACGCGACGCGTTGGCCTGTCGCGGTTGCTGCTTCTTCGTTTTGTGGCCGTGGAATAGGTGTCCGAGCATGCTTACGAGCGATGGCGACTTGGACATGTCTGCTTTAGCATCCAACTTGCCTCCTGCGTTCTGGAGGAAGTTGGTGGCTTGACCAGAGCGGCGGCGAAGGATCTTCTTGGCGGCGGCGTGCATCCTTTTTCGACTAGAAATAGAGAACACGGATAGTGGACTTCTGGGTGACTTCGAGTTACAGAATATTACAAAGATAAAGAAGAGACAGAAAAGGATGAAAGAGAGGATAAAGAGGAGGAAGGGGGAAGAGCGTCAGTTTGCCCCCGCCCGCGAATTTATACTCCGACTGCTGATATAATCTTTTGCACTAAAACCAAAACCGGAAGCCAGAGAGAAAATTCTTCACCGTGGCAAGTGGACGAATATCAAGACAGTCGACGTGTAGTAAACTTAGAATGTATTTCAGTTTCTGGGTGTTGTCAGAAGGAGAGAGAAGGAAAGTGGATAAGCTAGGATACAGCAGTTGTACAGACGTGTGTAGGGGAATAGCTGCAATTGCAAGAAGAGAAGGACGGATAGCTAGGGGTATACAAAGAAACATGAGCATGCATTGGTTATTGTTTTGGCTTTCGACTCGGGGGAGTATCGTGTATGGGACCCCGATCTCCTTTTAGTAGGAGACAACTGGATGTGTTGGTCGTTCCACCGTACGTGTTCTGGGACTGTAGGCTGGGAATGTCGTATATGAGCCTTGTCGGGGCCGTAAAGAGACGGGTCGAGGTTTCGTGTTTGGCTCGATGGGTCGTCTGGCATGGCCGATAAGTTTGGTCGGACGAAATAGATAGAAAATAGTAATCGGATGCGTGTACGGAATGCGTGTCGAAGAGGGTTGTACAAATGCAGGAGTGAGAGGAGGATATAATCGTGTGTTCTGCAATTGTGAAAAAAGTTCATTAGTGTGACCCCCAGATCAAAATCAGGGCAAAAACCTATCACTCACCAAGCGAAGAAGAAGGGAAAGTACAAGAATGCAAGTTTGAAAAAAGTTGGGGAGACAGTCAGAAGCTTAAAGCCGTCGTCGAGGGACCCGAGGAAGAACGCCTTTGCGCAAATCATATCGTGCACTTCACCATCGACCAATTCTGCACCACCCTCCGAATCTGATCTTGCAACAAGTCCTTGCACCTCGCACATCGCACCGAAGACACGAGCGGACCATAGGTCGACTTGAGCATCGCGATTGACACGTTCTGCATGCCCGTCGTGCTCAGCACATACGCTGTGACCAGTCCCCACGCCCTCGCCAACGCCTTCTGATCCTCCTCATCGCACGTCCCGTAGCCCGGCGAATGCGGCTCGAACGGCGTCACTAGGATACGCTTCAACGCTTCCGCGCGTCCGAGGTGGAGGAAGAACAGCCACTTCATGTACATGGGTCCCATGTCTATCGCTTGTTGGTCGGCGAGGCAGGAGAGACTCACGGAGAGCGTGTATTGGCTCGACTGTACCGCGAGGTCGTGTAAATGGTTCTGCGCGGCGAGCGTATACACTTCCAACGGGTATTTTGGCGCAAAGGCGAGGATCGCAGAGGACAGCTGGGATCCGTTCGCTGAGAGCTCTTGCTGGTTGAAACCGTACTTGGCGATGAATGAGAAGGCTGAGGAGAGGACGTCGAGTTGGGGCGAGTAGGGTTCGAAGGAGAGGCCATAGAGGAGATGCAGGACGATGTTGACCACCCCTGAGTTCTCGGGAACCGAGATGAGGATGGGGAGGGTAGTGTTCTCCTGTTGCATCTGCAGCTGTGATAGCGCCTCCTCCTCGGCACTACTTGCGCTTCTCTGCGATCCATCGCTCCGAGAACTCGCCGGTGACATGGGAGGGGTGTCTTGGACATCGCTATCGTTTGACGTGAGATACGGCGTCTTGATGAAGCTTTGGGCCACGGAATCGGAGGGTAGAGTTGAGGTCGGAACCAGAGTTGTACACGATGAAGGAGTGGAAGTTGAGGACGTGGATGCGTGTTGAGACGTGTAAGGAATGAGCTGATTGAAGTTATTGCAAGATTTCGATCGGATGAAGGAGGTATGGCAGTAGAAGAAGACTGCATCGGCGGATTGTATGACCAGATCGGCAGTGACCCCAGCCAAGTCGTTGGATAACATTGCACCCGGATAGAATGTGGTGGATACAGCGATCTGAGTCTGAGGCATTTCGGATGATCCGGAGTTGCAATCAGAGTTGAAATCTAGACTTGCGCGCTAACGAGGGGAGTAAAGCGGTTGTGAGCCACATGTGCATTCGGATATCTTCCCGGCTAGCCCGCTTGACTCGCGAACGCGAACGTACCGGTGAAGTCAAGTATGGTGACAAGCCCTGCATACCGTCGCCCGCGAAGAGAGACGAGGCTTTGAGACCAAACGGATCATCCTGGATCTGAAGCATCTGTGTCTGCATTATCTTGTTTCAGGCTCGTCGAAAGCTACCCGCGTAGTCGGAAATGAAATATTGTGGGCTGTGTATAAGGAGCGAGACGTTTTGGCTAACGGACTGGTGTCGTTGCGGTCGTCGAGAGCGGGCGGGGGAGGGTAACTAGGTAGCGGGCTGGATGGGAAAGAAGAAGAAGAAGGGGGGGAGGTGCGGAAGGGAGCTTGTGGATAAGGATTTTGAATGTGATGCCTCAGGCCTCGCTGCTAAAGAACCGCACGCGGGAGTCCAATTCGAATCTCAACCCAGACCGTCGCTCCAACCCGCAGGCAAACCCCCTGATTGTTTCGATGCCTCTCCCATAAACAGTCTGCCCCCGCTGCTGCACCTGCCCCTCGCCTATATCGATCTGATGGCATATACCCCCCTCCGTGCTCATCGACTCTCATGGGTTTCATGATGAAGGATCACCTTGTCAGTTCGAACAACGCGAGCTAAAGCCATGGTAACCGTGACATCAGAGCCCGCGAGAGCCCTCAACATCTGTCTCCGACCATCTCACCACGTTCTGTGACGACCGTGTTCCCTCGAGGAACCTCGCAGTCTAGGTAAGGCCTAACGCCACACGCCAAGCCTCAAGGTTCATGCTCCACAGGAACCAAGAAGCCGTTGTCAGAAAAAGCCTGATTTGACGCTTTTTCTTGATTGGACGGTCACTTTCGCTTAATTTTGATTGATGTATATGGGACACTGCGAAGTCGCTTCAATTGACGACTGCGCAACACCCGGACGCAGTTACCAAGTGAACCTCCGAGTTGTGGATGCAATGTTTTCGCATCTGAAAATGCCCCAAAAACCTTTGTCCTCCCAGAGAGACAAATTGGGGGGTTGAAAAAGGATACAACCTGACGTCATGCCTATACGTTCCGAAAAACCACGACCCTGTGTCTTTTTTTTTTTTGATGTAAATGTTGCAATGCTAAACCAGGGTTCGTCGCTGTAATGAGATTCGGCTCACAGCTCCACCTGAGAAGCTGGTAAATTGTCAGTCTCACAATTCTTCCTTTTGAACTGATTAGGTCGTGAGATAAGCTAAAACGTCAAGAGTTGGCACCGGGATGGGCAGTTGCAGAGCGGCATTTACCACCGGTCGCGTCGCGCTGCACTCAGATAAGATATCTGGGGCCTATTTCAGTCCACGTATTCGAGAACCTCGGACTTGGACACAAGGCAAGTCCCGAAGCGGGGGTGAAGAGCTCTCAACCAAGAGTAGACCCATCGAAGGACTTCGGAAAACATTTAGTTATATCACAGGTTACATCACAGACAGCTTACGATCGCGCTCGAAGGTGGCTCGGGTGAAGGGTCATGGGATTCCGGGCGATGGGTAGAAGACTCGGAGTTATTGGCGTGGGGGAATGACACCTCAGTGGCACCTCGCCAGGCAAGATTAAGCCATACCTGACGCTTCAAGCACGTTGCGTTTGACTCAGAGCACAAGACACGTGTGGGCTTTATCTGTCCATTCAAAAAACAAAACAAGACGAAGCAACACAAAAAAGAAAAGAAGAAAAAAAAAACCAAGTCAACTGCAAGAGAGTCCAAGAGGAGACTGCAAGTCAATGACCAAAGATAAACCGATATCAGGAATCTAATTTGTCCATAGATGAGGACGAAAACAAGGAACTGAACTCGCCAGGGGAAGAAAAAAAAGTTCCAATTCGGAAGCCAATCTGAAGTACAAGATTGTACAGTAAAAAGATCGAGATGCCTGGGTTCAAACGCGGTCTGAACCAAGAAAAATGAGTGATTGATGAACGACGGCATAGGGGGTGCATTGCAGGGAAGAATTGCTGTATGCGGTATGCGGCGAAGATTCCATGCGGAAGCGACGGTAAGTTATGAAAACTATAATAAAAATGAAAAGTGGAGGGCTGTATGAGACGATGAGGAACACGGGTTATGATACAAAAAATCATGTGGGGGGAACGTACAAGTGGGTCTGAAGCGGATGACTGGGTGGGGGTCGGAAAATACAAATACAAGGTTCTCTCTCATCTCCTTTCAAAATACCGACGCGCTCCGGTTACGACTGTGTGACGTCTTCTGCTGTGCCCTGTATGGGAAAGGTGCCTCGTCCATCATGTCGAGCATGCCCGTCACCTCTCGACCATCTACAGCCGCCTCGTCTTCAGCCGGTGACTGGCCAAACATCTTCCGGACGTTCATAGCGAAACTGGGCAAGACCTTGGATATCGCACTCTTCGCCCTCGGTCGATTCTGCGGTGTAGATAATTTGAGGGTGGATTGTGACCAGGCCATACTTGGAGCGGATTTGATGGTGAATGCGCTGGTGCTTGCAGTTGGCGTGTTGGTAGTGGTGGTTGTTGACCGCATATCCCAGGGCGTCATCTTTTTGGCTATGAGGGCACGGAGGCCCCGCTGGGGTTCTCTAGTAGGTATGAGAGGAGTTATGACGTCGGATAAGCGTGGCGGTGGATCGACGGCAGTGCCGGAGCTCGCCGTGGACGGACCGTTTGATGGTGCGCCGAAGGATGCAGCTGCTGCCGTGTCCCATGTCCCGTCCCGTAACCAGCCAGCTTTGAGTATCTTAACCTTGAGGTCATGAGGGTAAAAGCAGGTGAACAAAGTCAGTTAATTGAGACGAAAAGGCGGCTCATGTTTCCGGGGGGTAAGCCGCCGCTGATTGGCCAGTGGTTGCGCTTGGGGGGTTGGAGCCCATGATGCTGGCGCTTCCCCAAAGAAACCCTAACGACGATGAGGCGACAAGCGAGAATGAAACTCACTGCGATATTGAGTTTGATACCCTTCTTTAGCCTCTTCCCGCCCACAAGACTCTCATGTACCGCCGACAGATATTGTCTCCAAACACCGTCATCCTCCTCCACTCCCTGCTGATTGACGATCGCCTCCAGCCTAGCGTGACTCCTACTAACCCTCTCGTCTTCTAGAGTAATACTCCCAACAGCCGCTACCCTGCTGGAAGTTGGCCGAAGCCACTGCGCTCGTCGATATTCGTACAACGCCTGCCCACTGGTCGGTATTCTGATCGGGACCGAAGGAATAGCTCCCGCTGCGGCCTTCCCGTCCTTTGGCCCAGCAAGAAAGTCCGTCATCGACACGATGGATTCTTCATCGTCTTCATAATCGTCGTACATTGCGTGACCGCGGAGAAGGAAGGGGGGCGGAGCTGATGGGGAGAGAGAAAGAGAGAGGAGAGGAGAGGAGAGGAGAGGAGAAAGATCAAAACGAGAGCAGCCGAGTTCAAGAATCAACTAGCCTACTTTCAGACGGCTTAACCCTTATGTGGCTTGCTTTTATGGCTTTAAGCGTACCCATCGGCGATCCGGATTAATATTAGTGATTCCAAACTCCATTTTCTTTCTTGTGCCTGTCCTTCGCTTCGTCGTCGACTGAGACGAGTGGGAGTGGATGGGACCGGTGCCACAAGGCACAAATATTAAACGTGTTTGAAGAAACTCTGCCAGAATGTATGTATTCCTGCTCGGCCCGGTCGTCACCTGTCCCCAGGCGTTATCATGGATCAAAGAGTGATCTTCGCAATTATCAAATCCCGGCATTCTGATCAGTTGATCAAGTGGTGCCTGTCCAAGCTTTGAGAGGCTGGAGGCATATCTAGCATTTACCTGAGTTCGCACACATCCGAAAAGCTTACTGGTCAATCCCACGGACCACTAGATAGAAGGAGAAGCAAGAAGTAGGAGCCTTGATAATGGCCAGATGTGACTAAGGGAATTCTTTATGCTCGTGTGCCGTATCGGAATTGGAAGCCCGAGCTGGTCTTCCATAGGAGCCCCTTACAACAGAAGGAGAACGCGGTAAGCTCAAACCAGCGAGGGCGATGCAAAGGAATCCCCAGGTGAGGTTGACTCAGCTTCCCGGCAGCAAGTCGCGTCGTTGAGATCTGAATGTCGGGTTGGGGTCGAAGCCATAACTTTCCTCGTCGCCGGAGCCCTGTCTTACATTATGTTTTTAACACCGAGGATCGCGCTATCGGCTTTAGAGTTCGGGAGCTTGGTTTATGACAAAGCCGAGGAGAGAACGAACGTTGACAGGTATGAAGCATTGATTAGATAGGTAACATGTCGTTGAAAGCAGGCAGATTATTTGGTAATACGGCACATCATGCACAAAAAAAAATCGTGTCAAGCCTATGTTGGCTACAGGATCTACTTATTACAGTAAAGGTCAAATGGCAACCGTGTAGCCTGGTGGGCTCCTTCCGAGTGGTATTCGAGTTGGTGGTGGCATTGAGCCCCTGTTTGTTATATTCGAGGAACACGATCCTCGGAAGAAATAGTCAGAACGGAATCCATATCCAATCCTCACTATACATCTTCATGATATCTAGTTACTCGAGGGAGGACAGCCCCGAGCCTGAAAGAAGCTCTAGCACCTCGCCTGCCATCACCCTGACCACATCATCAACATCTGTGACCCGAGCATAACCCAGGACCAAGCGCATGTGCCGTACAACATCAGCCGGCATGTATTCTTCCCGAATGGAGCTCGCCGACGTCTGTGCTGACGTTCTGCTTGTCCTAAAATTTGACACATTCAATGATGGGACTAAGGACGTGGATGCCGAGCCCCTGTCATGCTCGTTGGTTATCAGGGACCGCAGCAAGACCGAGATGAAATGTAAAGCCGATCGGCGGAGCGGAGCAAGCTTGGGATCTTGCGAGAGTGGCTGGATGTCCATTTCTTCCAACGGTTTAGGTCCAACAAGAACGTCGTTTTCGTTGACATCAGCTGAATCCTCCTCACCGCTCGACGCATTCCTTCGTGGTTGCATGTCAGCTGGCCTGGAAGAAACGCCTTCCAGTTGCACGAGATCCGTTACTCCAGAGCATAGATCGGCTGACCATGGAAGCATTGCGATTGGTGAGACTTCCGCGCATTGTGCGAGTAGTGCCAATGCCGACGTTCGTAGTGCCGTAGGGAGATGTCGTGATCGCACGACACCAAACATGGATGGAACAAGGATGTTGACTAATGACACATGGGCGAAAGAAACACTTAGCACGTGCGCGGATGAAGGACAAATTCTTCGAGACTTCTGACCATGCGCGCTCAGCGTATCCCCGCACTTCCGGATGAACTGGCCCAAGGCCTCGCCCACACGAACACGTCTGTCCATCTCCGCCTTTGACATCACTGAGTCAATTGACCCGCCCAATACACCACCAGCGTAGACGTCAATGAGACCCTTGAGGATCTCTTGGCCAATTGTATCCGCCATTGCCACGAGACCTTGCACTGCGTTTAGAAAGATGTACGAATCATCTTCCTGAACCAGCTGTAGAAATATCGAGAGTATGGCTGGGATCAACGCAGGGTCAACCGTTGATTTCGCACCAGGAGTAGGAGCCTTCGCGGCCAGCACGAGGTTCTTCAGCAAGACGAGACCATGTGCACGAACGGGCAGGATCGGATCTTGAAGCAACTTTAACGCATGTTGATACTGGTCCTGGGCGAGTTGACGGGCGTCCGCTGGCCCCTCACTGACTTGCGGAGCGGTCGTGGATGTCGAAGCGTTGCGTGCTGTCATCACTAACCGTGCCTCGCGGGCTAGTTCTCTAACCGTCGTTGAGACATGGTTCGTAAGCCGCTCCACATCCGACTCTACGAGTTGCAGCAATGGCGTATTAATTGATGTCAGCTTCTCGTTTGCTGTGAAGGATAAACGAGTAGTAAGCCTGAGCACGACTTGGAGAAGCTCAAGGCTCACGGACCTTCCAAGACAGCGAGAAGCAAGTTCAAGGCAGTTTCGATCAAGTCGGTATCGGATTCGTCGTCGCTGTCTTCGTCTTCATGGTTCACGTTCGGACTGGCGTTTGGTTCAACGACAAATAATGATTCAAGGGAGGCTACAATATTTGTGGGATTGCTGATGGCTGGCCCGGCTTGGGGCTTCTCTTCGTTGTCGGGTTGGAGTGCATGCGACACGAACGAGAGTATGTGCTCTGGGTTCGAGAGGACTGCTGACCCAAGTTGGTCAACCATCTCGAGGATGAGTTTGAGATGGAGCATAGTCCTGAAAGTGCATTGAAATACAGGTTCAACCGAAGAAAAACTTGTGACTGGACAGATCTCACTTTAGAGGGTTTTCATCCGTCGCCTTTAGGACTTGGTACTCATCAAGTGCACGTACGAGCAATGCGCTGTTGACATCTTTCCTCCCGATCGCTTTGAGAAAGGCGACAAGGTGATGCGGGTTAGGGCGAAGATTCAAGATGTCAGCCTCATCATCTGCTTCATCCAGAGCCTTTCGTTCGGTAGGCGTAAGCAGGGATAGGGATGGGAGGACAGTGCTGTTGGCGGGTATGAATCGTCGGCTCAACTTATCACAGGATAACAGACGAACCTGGTAACCTGCACTCGGACATTATCACCGACAACAAGCCATGTCACATCCTCCCGCCCACCCCAGCCACCCCCACTCTGTAATACTTTCCACCACCCGCTTATGGTCTCTTGGGAGTCAATTGTCCCTGCCCAGACTCTCAACAACCCCTTTACAAGCTCCTTAAGCGCTGGATCCGCTGTCCGCGTTGAGTCCAGTTGAGCGAGGAGCGCATAGACAGCAGGCAGAATAGGTCCCAGTAAGTGTTTGGGGAGAGTCGGTGTTGGGTCTCCGTGGGCCAGAAGTTCTTGCAGGGTATGGAGGGAATGCGTCGCCGATAGCTGTTTTGCGGTTGAGGTGGTGTCGGGAGCCGCAAAAGGCTGGAGCAGTCCGCCGGATAGGACGCGAGAGGTAACAATTGGCTTTGTGGCCAGCATACGGGATACGGTGAGAGCTGCAGCGCGTTTGTGACTTTCGGGTGCAGGCGTTTGTACCATCTCTTCTTCCGGAGGGGACAGGACCGCCAGAATCCTTGGGATAATGAGCGAGTAGTATGTCTGGAGGAAGCATTTAGAATTTTGCGTGGTAGTCAATGATTTGCCACCGCTCACTTGGATGTTCATGCCTGAGGGTGTCGTGCTTAAGATTCTTGCTATTGACTCCAACTTCTGCAACGGCGCGGCTAAAATTCGAGATCAGTTAAGCACGAGGTGAGACTAAGATAGACACGGTTCACCTTCACCAGCTAGCCCCTCTCCCAGAACTGAGCTGCAAAGACCTCGGACCCCGCCGGGTGATAGTAACTGCTTGGTAAGCAACTTGCCGCAAGCTGCGTTATATGGCGGGAAGTTGAGTTGCGAGTTGATGGATCCGATCGAGGCCAGGCTTTGAGGGACAGGTAGTCTACAGATGACGGATTTAATAGCTTCCTGCTTCAACATTCAAGAGGGAACTTACAGAGACACCAGCCGATCAATTATATTGCGCCACTGAACAACCTTCTCTCCAGAATCATCCCCGCATGCGAGAAGAACACAGGCTTTGAGTAATGGTGTGATATGTCGAGTGACGATGATCTGAGTGATGTGACTTTGGTGGACCGGACCGGGTGCTGTTGCTGGATCCAATGAGAATATGAGGCCTACGATCTTCTCCGTCAATTTCATCAGTGAGCCTAAATCATCCTCCGCATCATCTTGGTCGTTGATTTCGACAATGGATGTCTCCGCGTCATTTCGAACCACAGTCGAAGACGCTCGGCGGTGCTCCACCACACGGTCTGTCTTCCTCTGCACACCCCATTTGAAGATGATCGCCGAGAGCGTACGCATCTGAGTAAGATCCCGGGTCCCAAGAGTTGGACGTTCTGAGTGTTAGCATTGGCTTTAGCCGGACGATCTAGGGAGCTTAACGATGATGGAAAATACCGCTCGCCGTTGTTTTGTTCTTTGATTTCATTAGCTTGCACCTCCGTCATGACCCACAGGGCCATATCAGAAGTGAGGCTCTCCATGTACGTTTGCTCGGGAGCTTCATTAAATGCTTCGCTGTTCGTATCGACTTTCAAGGGGGTCGCTTCCCCCAATTTTGAACAGAAGTCGAGCAATCGAGTTCGGAGGACAGCCGCCATGTTAGACACCGTCTTTTTTTTTGTCACTGATTCATTACCGATGAGGGCTGAACCAGCCGCAATAACCAGAGACAATGGGAGGTCCGACATTCAAATAGTGGTGGTCGAAGAAACCCTGCTAATGTTCATCTCAACACCGCTGACTAATCCACGTCCTACAAATATATCATCGCTCTGCCATTGAAAGTGGGTTTAGAACTCTATTTCTATACATAATATCCGTAGACAAATCTAACACTGCCTCAAATACTGATCCACTTCACCTCCCTAGCTGCTTTCCTCAACCTGTTCATTACGGCTAAGCCCTCCTGCTTTTCAGCAATCCCCTCTACGAAGATCATCTCAACTCCCTGAAGCTCTAGAGTAAGCAGGCCATCAAAGATACGTTGAGCTGTGGTGACAGGTGAGTCCTTTGGTCCGAGCGAGTAGACTATGAAGTCAAACTTGTTGTCGATTGCCTTGACTTGTGAAACCAAGGGTGAATCTGAGAGGAGCATGATGCCAAGCTTTCGCCGCCCTTCGGAAGCCGTAGGTTCATCTAAAGTTTCTGATAGGACATCTTTCAAGCCCGAGGCGTTTGTGGAGGACGGCATTGGTGCAACGTCTGATGTGAGGAGTAGGATCACTGGAACCGACGGCGAGTAGTGGAGATACTTCATTCCTGGTGTTGTTGGTTGTTGCTCCATGGCTTCGTCCTGATAATCCCTGCGGTGCACGAGAACCTGAGGAGCCTTCTCCTCTTCCACTAGATTCTCCCCTACTACACGTTCGATCTCCTCTACCGTCACTCCTCCAGGTCTCAATACCCTGATCCTCCCATCCTCATGTAGCCCATCCACCACAGTGCTCTCCACGCCGACGTCGCATGCCCCCCCATCCAAGATGAGCGAGACCTTCCCTGTCTCGCCCAGGTCCCGCCAGACATGCTCCACCTTCGTCGGACTTGGTTTTCCAGAGGAATTGGCACTGGGAGCGGCCAGAGGGGTTCTTGAGAGTGCGATCACAGCTCTCGCGACAGAATGAGAAGGCATCCGGATCGCCACTGTCGGTTGGCCCGCGGTGACTATTGGCGGAATCTTGGCGGAATCGACCGGGAATAGCAACGTTAGAGGCCCGGGCCAAAAAGAGTTGATGAGCTTTTCGTACGCATTGGAGAGCGTGTAAGATGGGGGTAGGATGGAATGGAGCATGTCGTGTGAGGAGACGTGGACGATGAGAGGATTATCCGCAGGTCGGCCTTTAATCTTGAATATCAACGAGACAGCGTTCGAGTCTATGGCAGAAGCGGCTAGACCGTAGACTGTTTCGGTGGGTATGACTATGGGCACTTTGACTTTTGTGAGCTGGTGACACGCCAAGTCGATCGCTTCGGATGTTGTGGAACCTGGAGTGATGAGACATTTCGCTTCCCCAGATAAATCGAAGCTAGACTCAAGGCTGATGTCTGCATCAGAACAAATCATGATTTTTGATGGCATCGGCATCATGGGCGCCTTCACATTGGGAGGTTGTGGCGACGAATGAGAAATCCCCATGAAGCGCCGACTGAGAGAACGAAAGCGAAACAGTTTGTCTACTAAGAGCCTTGCCAGCAAGGTAGCAAATTCTTTTCAGCTAGCAGACTTTGTGCTTCTGCTCGCTTACTCACAAGCAGAGGAAGGAAGGTGGTGGATGGGGCCAAATGTTGAACGGCATACCGCCATGTTATCACAGCCGATGCATGTGAGTCG
>WSTV01000055.1:0-82122 GCA_019632285.1 Tulasnella sp. 332
GGGTCAGGAGCTCCTTTTGCTTCTTTGATCCCTGGTTTTCTGGCAGCTTGGCTACATTAAAGTTAGACGCTGCCTGCCAGATAATTGCATCTTCGAGGGTTGCTATGGCTCTCCTTTTAGTGATCACTTCCTCCCAGATGCGAAGTGCATTCCGGAGTTTCCAAATGACGAATGCTGTTTCAGCAATCATTGTTTTGTACAAGGCCTTTCCCATCTTGGATTGTCCCTTTTGCGATAGTCCTATTCCTAGGATATCCTCATACACTGGCATCTCAAAGTCTACATTCTTTGTTGCCACTGCTTGTTTGAGCATTTTTCCTGTGTGTTTCCAGGCTGCTCTTTGCCACCCATTTTGACATTCAGTCAGGATGTGTTTAAGGGACTCTAGTGCTCCACATGAGCATAAAACCTTCTCTTGCCAGTCGCCTCTCCATTTAATGATGAAGGTTCCACATACTGTTCGGCCATGCAAGGCTAACCACAGGAAGTCAGAGATTTCCTTCCTTAGAGGAGGGTTCCTAATCGATGCCCACAGTGTGGCCTCGAAGTGGAGGTCCCCTGTTTGTTGGTGTTGGTAGTTGAGTGTGTCCTTCACTATTTGCAGGGCATTTGGTCGTCTTTCGACAAACATCCATTCATGAATGGCTCTGTATAGGTCGCCATATGTTAGCGATAATAGATGTGCGCCGTTTGATCTCCACCTATCTGGTGTGGTAGTAGAGAAGTTGGGATTGAAGGGTGTTGTTAGGCCTGCTTTCGCAGCTTCATCAGCCCTTTCGTTTCCCTTAATTCCGCTGTGTGCTTTCACTTTGTGAATCTTTGTAGGAGCCTGTCTTCTCCTGAGGAGATACAGGGTTTTTTCTAGCACATCTCAGTTCTTTGCACCAAGCCATCCTCTGTCTTCATGGTCTTTACACCTGGTAGCTAGGAGGTGTATGACATATTCCAAGTCTGTCTTTATTTTGACAGGTCAGTTGATGGGGGCGTTTTGTCACGACTTCGTCATGCCTAAGTCCCAACCGAACACGGGCTCTCCCTATATGGTCACAATCGACTATCCCACGGAACGGACCTCGGACTTATCTCAGACTTATATCGGTTTTATATCGGACTAACTTCTAATCATGTGTCTCCCTTAGTCATTCGTCTTCTCTTCTATTCCCTCACTGTCCCTACGCTTCTCTCGGCTAGGAGGTCACCTGTCTCTGCATCGCGCTTCTACCAACGTGTTCTCCCACACCGCCGCGCAGTGTACTCGTGTCAAGTTTGTAAGCCTCCACTCCTGTACCTCTATATATACTGGTAGGCGTAGAGGACTTACTCCTCACGCAACGTCTTGAACTCCCTCCTCCATTGTACTCCTCTCTACTCTCTCCTCCACTTACTCATTGTCGTTGAGCTCCTAGTGCTCCTCGACTTCTCTATACATCTTTTCTCTGTCCTCATCGAGCTCCTAGTGCTCGACGTCGTCCAGCGGTTCCCTCAGCTACCTCTTCGTGACACGTTTTCAAGTGCCCACATTACTGCAGTGATCTCGCCCCTGTTATTGGTGGGCTCACCACCAGGGACGTGTATTGCTGCTCTGTACTGGTCTTTATCAGACCACACTCCAGCTCCACAGCTAGAATTGGCTAGGCCATTCTTGTCTGCTGATCCATCTGTCCACATTACTAGTGTTGGTTCTAGTGAGGGTGCCCCATAGCTTCAATAGCATGGGTGATTCAAATAAAGCCTTTCTCTAAAGACTCTTGTTGCCTCAGTGAGTTTGCCCTTTTGGGTGACGTCTGGGTTGAGTGTGAAGGGCTCTCCCTCTCTTCTCTTCTTCAGGTTTGCTTCCACCTCTGCAGGGGAGTGGTCTAGACCATCTAGCCTATTTTGGTGGTTGCGTGGTGGGCCATTCATTATGTTGACTGACTTTTTTATTGCTATGAGCAGCTTGTCTGCTGCTGTGATACACTTTCCATGTGACTTGCAGCCATTTGGTGCTACTTCATGGAAGTTAATGAGGTCCATTTGGCTTTTCACCTGGTGGAGCTCATATAGTTTCTTTGCTACTGGGGACGACTCAAAGCTATCTGGGTAGTTAACGAATCTAGACTTCCATATTGGGATCTGTTGTTTGACTGTGTGATGGAAGTGTTGGGTGTCTACAGAGACTCCAAACGTGGCTGCTGCTTGAATCATGTTTCTTAGTTCAAGTGACAGTTTACTCTTGGGGCCCTGGGTTTCATGCCAGGTCTGATCTAGGAGGGAGACCATCTGAGGGGAGAGTCTCCCCTTAGAGGTTTTTTGGAGGAGGTCATCAAGGAACGAGGCCCATTGGGGTCTCTGCTCTTTTGGCCTTCTTCATTTCTTGACCCATGTTAGGTGCGCAGCTTATTGCCTTGCTTTAAAGTTGGGTAGATTCAGGCCTCCTTCACTCTTAGGGCGGTAGAGGTCTTCAAGCTTGAGAATAGACTTGGCTTTACCATGCCACATCATCTTCCTTACTAAGCTTATGATCTGTTGGACTGTTGGGGTTGGTGGGTCATTTGTCATGAGCAAGAACTGTGCTCTTGACAGGATTATGAAGTTAACAATGAGTTTTCTTCCTTGCATAGAAAGGTGTCATTTATTCCATCTCTCTGCTGCATTTTCCATTTTTGTGATTGTCTTGTCCCAGAGGGCATTGACATCTACATTATAGCCTATCCATCCACCAAGAATGCAGATGGCTTCCCCATTGAGCATGATCCTTGCTCCTACAGGTAGTTGTTCCGATCTGTCAGGTGTACCCTGCCTTATTTGTAGCGACCCTGAAAGGGTTCTTGTCTCTGCCACTGCTTCTTTGTGCCTTGGCATTCCAACTGGTAGGACCTCAGTCTTCCCTTGGTTAAACTTTGCTGTGGATGCTAAGCACCACCTTTCAGTAATTCGGATGACTTCAGACCACTTGTCTGTTTTAGACAAGTATATCTGTGTGTCGTCTGCAAACAGCTTGCATATTAGTCTGTTCAGGCTTCCAGGGACTTTAAGCCCCTTGAGGTTTGACCTCCTCAGCGATTCTGCTAGAGGTTCAATGGCAAAGTCAAAGAGTAAGCAGGACATGGGATCTCCTTGTCTTACTCCTCTCTGTACTGAGTACAATTCCAATCCTATCTTGTTGATGAAGATTGACGTTTGGGCATTATAGAACGTCTTCAGTTTTTCTATGAAACCCTCAGGGATTCTGTAGGCGTTGAGGATTTTCCACATATATGCTTGATCAATCCTGTCATATGCTTTCTCCTGGTCAAGGGATACCAGCAATCCATCAGTCTCTGTGGCTTCACAGTGTTCTGCAACAATTTTGGCCAGTTTTACATGGTCAAAGATGTCTCTTCCTAGAACGAAGCCCACCTGGTCTTCATGTAGGACTTTCGTTGCTATTTTACCCATTTTGGTTGCATAGCATTTGGTCTCCAGCTTATAATCTGTATTTAGGAGGCTTATTGGGTGGTAGTTCTTTATGTCCTGCCTGTCCCCTTTCTTGTAGAGAGGGCACATGAGGGCTACTTTGTAGTCCTGGTGTGTCCCTTTTGAGATTTGTCTGGGATCATTCCACACTTGTAGGAGGATATCTGACATTTTGGGCCAGCATTTTGGTTCACTGCCCAGTGGTTGTTTAGGGGGGTGTTCCTCTATGTATAGCCACTTTTTATAGAATTCATAGATGGATCCATCCAGCCCAGGGGATTTTCCCCCTTGGCTTGCAGTCACTGCTGCCTTTAGCTCCTCTTTTGTTATTACAGGGTTTAGAGAGGCAGCTGATGTTTCGTCAAGGCATTTAGACCTTGCTAGCTCAATCATTTCCTGAATTGCTCCTTCCCTTTTGGGTGTCATCTCAGGTGCAGTTGTTTGATTCTTATGGAATTCCACAGCTACGTCCAGCATTTTCTTTGTGGACGTTTCCACAGTTCCATTGTCACGTTTCAGGGAAGTTATAGTGGCTTCCTCTGTCAGCGCTTTGCCAATTGAGAACCAGTATTTGTTAACCTGTTCCCCCTTTGATCTATATCTGGCGGCTGATGATGCAGCTTCTGCTTCCATCTTCAGTTGTTCAATATTCCCAATCCTCTCATCGAGCTTGAAGACAGTGTCCTGGAGCTCAATATTCGTTGGGTATGAAGGGCTCTTCTTTAGGTAAAGCACCTGCTTCTTTAGTGCTTTCAGCGTTTTTCCTTTTAACACTTGACACATTTCTTGTCTATCTGCAAAGATCTTTTTGATCTTTGCTTTCACATCTAGCCACACCCTCATGGAGTTTTCACTCCTGATGGTGATCCTGTCTTCCACTGACAGTAGGTATTTCCTACATTCTTCTGTGGTCCATTCATCATCCAGATCTTCAATTTTCATCTTCCATGGGCCAAGGCCCATTTTAGGTGAGAAGTTGTCTGACATCTCCATTGTGACCACATCGTGGTCACTTAGTCCCATAGAGGAAGTGTGGCCCCAGACATACGCCCTCTTGGACATGTGTTTGGAGATAAGAATCCTATCTAGGCAAGATCGGGAGCATGTTCCATCCCTATTTTCTCTCAGTGAAGTCCATGTAAACATGTGCGTTACTGGGTTCTGTTCCCTCCACCCATCTTCTAGTTGAAGGTTATGCTGCATCTTCTAGAGCATGTCAGTTGATGCATCAGGTGGAGGTTTGTTAGATTGTCTGTCTATTGCTGCCTCAACGTGGTTGAAATCCCCCATAAGTACTGTGGGTTTTCTCGTTGCTAGTTTATCCTCGAGTTTCTGGTAGAAGCTCAGGGCTGCGTTCAGGTCGTTGGGAGCATAGATGTTCACCACCGACATTTCTTCAGAGCCTTTCCATTTAAAGTTTAGCCTCTGTGCTCGTCCTTCCACCTGTATTTCGTTGGTGAAGGCGGCTTTTCCATCACTTACTTTGGCCTTATCTTTAAGGACCAGTATTATGGTCCCAGCTGAGTGGCTGGTTCCTGGGTTGGGGAAGGCCCAGACTTTTTTGTCTGACGCTTCCAGGTCCTGCGCAGCCTTAGTAGACTCATAGCTTTCCTGCAGGGATAAGATACCCGATTTGCATCGCTTCATGAGCCTTACGGCTTGAACGAGCTTATTCCCTGTATCCATTCCTCCATAGTTTTGAGATCTCACCCCTGAACTATGGATTCCCCAGATATTCAGAGAGGCTATCCCCAGTGAGGCATGTTGCCTTGCCAGGGTACAGCCTGGTTTAGAGCCAGAATTTATGGGGTTTAACCACGTGGCCCCACTGGTTCCCCCGAGGGGGGCTTATCAGGGTGCTTCTCTCTGACTGGCCATCAGGAGATGTGGGTTTCTCTTGGTGGGCCGGTAACACCTGTGGAGATCCCATCACAGGTGAACCCTCCTTTGCTGTGTGTGGTGTCTTCATTGGTGTTGTTGTTGGTTTGGTTGGTGCTGGGCGCCTAAGCGGCCCAGTCCCTGAGACTGTTTCAACAGCCGCACATACTTCATTTCTTGTCATGACTCTGTGTCTTGTTCGTCAGAGGCGTTCATCCTCTGACTTGTCTCTAAGGCGCTGTCAGGTTGCACCGAGTTGTCATAGTTTTGTCATATTGAATCAGACTAGGGGACCTATTATAGCATATGATTGTGTCACAGGGTATAGCTACTCTAGGCATGTTTCTAGAGTTTAGAGTTCAGTCCAGGGTTCAGGCTTTGCCCTTCCCCTTAGAGTCCTTTCCTTTGATAATCTTCTGTTTCTCGGTGACCTCAAAGGTGTCCACCACACTCCACGTGAGTGCCTTAAACCCATTAGGCATCTTCATGCTCAGCAGTACCCCAGAGACTACCCACCATGTGCAGTTCTCCTGAGGGTGGGAGAACGACATGCAGGCCATGTAGTACGGCAGGGTCTCAACCATTATGTCACCCCTTGCTGCATACAATCCTGCCAAGGAAGGTTCCTTCTATTCCTGCAGTTTCTCAAAGTCTGGAGCAAACGACACCCTCCACTTGAGGGTGCATGCCTCCCCAGGTACCTCCTGCACCTTCCCCCTCAGGTCTCTAACCTTTGGTGGTGTCCAATCAAGTTTGGCAAAGCATAGGGACTTGGGAACCTTCTTCTCCTTGTCCTTCCACTCGATGATGTCCTTCAGGGTTACTTCCAAACCCAACAGAAACTCAGCCTCGTGTGGTGGTGCGTTGACAAAGTCTAGCACCACGCAGTTGCCCCATGACTTCTGATCGTGTATCCAGAAGGTGAGGTCAGTCTCTTTGTGAGAGAAGGCGAAGGCCAGTACTGTGGCCAGATGACGTCAAGCGTTGTGGTCGACGCAGAAGAGGGGGATGTGGGAAGATGTCTTCCTGTTCGTCCTCGTCATTAGGTGGATAACATAGTCCTGCCTAGAGAAATCGGGTACCGCCTTCGTGTCCTCGATGTGCTGCAGGGTGGCCATGAAGTGGTTCGCGTCATCCTGGGTAGGTTGCAGGTGGTTGTGGACGGAGATCCACACCCAGGCTGCCTGGCTAGTGTTAGCAGCCATGAAGGTTGCTTTTTGCGTTGGCTTGTCGTGAACCATTGCCATGATGCGTGGATGCAGCATGTATCTGTTGGCATGATTTTGCTTCATCAGCTTGATGAAGCAAAGCAACCTGGTCGTTGGTTTCTTCGTCTGGAAGTTGAATTCAGTGTCGAAATCCTCTTCAGCTTTCTGCGCTGCAGCCAGGGCAGCCTTTTCTTTGGCTGCGTCCTCCTCCGACTTTGTGACCTTTGCAGCGCCCACATTCATCTTGCCAAACTTGACACCATGCCCCAGTATGAACGGGGATAGGCCTACGACTTCATGCGTCCTCTTTGTTGGGCGTTTGGGGGTAAGGATCTTGCCAGATTCAATGATCGAGGCCTGTATCTTGTTTCGGTGCGGTTGGTCCTTGGGCGGGACTTCAATCACTTCTTTGGTGAGGTGGTGGGTGTCTGCCACCTCCGCATTGCATCTCTGTCACGGCACTGGGGTGGGCGATGCTGGGATGTCATCCATCAAGTTGTCCTCCACTTCCGCGGGGGTTGGCTAGACTTTCTCCACTGGTACCACCTCAGGTTCTACAACTGAGGTGAGGAGGGAAGTGGTAGCTTGTGCAAATGGCGAGGCCGAATTCTCAAGGTGTTCTAAGAAACTACAGACAGCAGGTCCTGGGGCAGAGCCATCGGCGAAGTTTTGGGCGGCTTCACTATAATGTGACATGGTTGAGTGATCAGATATGTGTGGTATAATGTTCAGTTCGTGCTTTCTATGATGTGGACATTCTCCTCGTCATCTTTATAGCCCTTGTCACTGTCGCAGTTAAGGTTTCTGGGCTCTTTTTTGGGTAGCTCTTGGCTAGGCATAAGGTTTCATGGGTTCCAGGCGTCATCAGGTCTGGAGTTTGTTGTTGGCAGAAGGTTCATGTGGGGAGACCACAGACCAGCACAGCATTGTTATCACAAGGTGACCATGCTTTTGCAACGAGGTGGCGCCCTTCGTGGTTGGGGGAGGGGGGAGTAGTCGTTGCCCAGCACTAGGAGACATCTTGCAGGTGTGGGCATACATTTGCAGGTCATTCAAGCATGATTTACAGATGCATATCATTATTTCGACGTGGTGCCACATTTTAATGGTTCTTCACTCCCCATCTGGGTGAATGGGGTCACGGCTTCCATCGGCAACAGCATATTGCTGGCTTCAGGGCTTCAACTAAGGTGGTAACTGTGGTGTTACACCTTTGGTTGGCAGGAGGATGTTGGCAGAGGCCGCTGTCTCATCCTCTTGGGGTGGTTTCCAGGTTGGTGTGATAGGAGCAGTCCAGGTCAAAATGACCTGGCGCTAGCCCTCTCCATCACCAGCCCTTCTGCCTACTCCATGGTTTGCGTGTTGAGGTTAGCCCTACGCTAGCGCTTATGGTTTCACCCCCTCATCACTGTGAGGTCCTCGACGCCAACTTCAGGGGGGAGAGCTCCTAGTTGTCACAACTTCATCCTGCTCTAAGTCCATTTGAACATGGGCTCTCCCTTTATGATCACTATCTACTCTCCCACAGAACAGACTTTGGACTTATATGTCATGACCACCATTGAGACAGCAATCAATAAGTACAATTGAACTCTATTTTTCCCATGACCCTTTATTATATCATCACATCACCATCTCTACAGCTTCTTCCTTTATAATCACATCCCCGTTTCCCACGGTCTTCCTTATTATTGTCACATCTCTGTTCTCAGAGTTCATTCTATGTTCCGATTATGAGTGCAGTGCAACTGACTCAGCGATTGCACAGCACTTCTAGAATGTTCTCCTCTGTTCTCTAATTGTAAATGAACACTGCCTCAGCTGTATAACAGGTATAAGTAGTTAGGAAGTGAGGAGGACTGTTCCTCACTTTGCCTCTTGTTCATCCCTCTGAATAAAGAGTGTCTATTCTCTGTACCAATACACTGTGTGCTGTCTGCACACCCTGTCCCCTATCCCTCGTACATATCACACCATACCCTGTACCTTTGCACCCTGAACCATTGATGTTGTGACCTGCACGATCACAAGTCCTCATGTTCCCACAATCCCAACACTATCTACTCACATCTACAACAGAGGTCACTACAATATCAGATATATCTCAGACTATTCTTATCATGTGTCTTGCTTTGTTGGACTTCTCTCACTTAACTGACTTCTCTTCTCTCGCTTAGGTCACCTGTCACTGCCCTGCACTTCTTCACATATGTTCTCCCACACCGCTGTGCAGTGTACTCATGTTGCATTTGTAATCCTCCACTCCTGTTGTAGCAACCTCTGGTTGTGGTGATGGTAGATAGTGTTCAGAGTGTGGGAAGACAAGGACTTGTGATCGTGCAGGTTACAATGTCAAAGGTTCCAGGTGTCAGGGTACAGGGTTCAAGGTGATGTGTTTGAGGGACAGGGGACAGAGTGTGCAGACAGCGCACAATGAAGTTGGCACAGAGAAGAGACACTCTTATTCCAGAGGGGAGAACAAGAGGCGAGGTGAGGAACAAACCTCCTCACTTCCTAACTATTTATACCTGTTCTACAATAGAGGCAGTGTTCATTTACAAACTGAGAACAATGGGGAACATTCCAGAAGAACTGCACAACAACTGAGTCAGTTGCACTCCCTATACAATCAGAACATAGAATGAACCCTGAGATATAGAGATGTGACAATAATAAAGAAGACTGTGGGAAACGGGGATGTGCTTATAACAAAAGAAGCTATAGGAATGGTGATGTGATCATAAAGTAAAAGACCATGGGAAAATAGAGTTCAATTCTACTCACCAATTGCTGTCTTGATGGTGGTCATGACACCTGTAACCTATATATACTAGTAGGTGTAGAGGACTTATTCCTCACGTAATGTCTTGTATTCCCTCCTGTACTGTACTCCTCTACTCTCTCATCCACTTATCTACATTGAGCTCCTAGTGCTCCTTGTAGTCTCTTATCTATTTCATTGTCCTCCTCATCGAGCTTCAAGTGCTCCTCATCACCCACATCATCGTCAAGTGGTATCTCAGTATCCACATCATGACACTAGTGCTCCTCGTTGCCTCTATACACTTCCCTTGTCCTCTCCATCAAGCTCTGAGTGCTCAACATAGTCGTTGTCCAGCAGTCTCTCAGTCCTCATTGTGACATTGCTACACCATCTTTCAGTTATTTGGATGACTTCAGACCACTTATGTCACAAATGGATGGCTGAGGAAACCGCTGGATGACGACGAGCACTAGAAGCTCGATGGAGAGGACAATGAAGATGTATAAAGGGACAATGAGCACTAGGAGCTCAGAGTCAGAATGATAGGAGTGAGGTAGAGAGGAGGATACAATGGTTGAGGAAATCAAGACGTTGCGTGAGGAATAAGTCCTCTACGCCTACTAGTATATATAGGAATACAGGAGTGGAGGTTTACAAAGCATACACGAGTGCACCACACGGCAGTGTGAGAGAACATGAGGATCGAAGTGCGGGGTGGTGACAGGTGACCTCTTAGCCGAGAGAAGAGTAGGGACAGTGAGGGAATAGAAGAGAAGTATGCTGACTAAGGGAGACACATGATAGAAGTTAGTCTGAGATTGATCTGAAGTAAAGCCGAGAATGGTCCGAGTATAGTCTGAGGTTGTTCCAAGATCCTTCTCATGGGAAAGTAGAATGTGACCATGTCGAGGGAGCCCATGTTCATTTAGGACTTGAGCAGGACGAAGTCGTGACAACTTATCTGTTTTAGATAGGTATATTTGTGTGTCATCTGTGAACAGCTTGCATATTAATCTGTTTGTGCTCCCAGGGACCCTAAGTCCTTTAAGGTTTGATCTTCTCAGTGATTCTGCTAGAGGTTCAATTGCAAAGTTGAAGAGTAGGCAAGACATAGGGTTGCCCTGTCTTACTCCTCTCTGTACTGAGTACATTTCCAATCCTATCTTATTGATGAAGATCAAGGTCCCCTCTGGAAGGTGGGTATGATACAAAATACTGACATCTCAAATGAACATCAACGATTCTCACCTGTTGTTGGGCAGGCCACCTGAATGGAGCTGCACCTTAGCATTGGTCATGGTAATGTGGCAATCACTAGTCTCTTTGCACATAATATATACATATTGGGCTCTAGGTCAGAGCTTTAAATTACTCTTACCCTTGCTCTCCGCCTCCCAAACTAGTTATTCCATCTCTAAACTGCTCCTTATGCTATGACAGACAGCAGAAGTACCCTCCTCAAGCTGAGTCTCGATACACTTTTCCAATAAGGGAAACCCCAACTCTATCAGCCAGTACAGATCCCACGTGCCTCCATAGTTGCAAGCGAGGAAGGTGGACATCGATGGGAAGGTGACCGTCAGTAACCCTCCGAGGTTTACCACTCCAGTTGTGCATGAGTTCGTTACCAAAGGCCCAAGACCCAATATCGAGAGTCGGCTCGGCCTTAATTTGGTCGAGAACTCAGAGTTGCAGACGAGATTCGGGATGTACAAGGGCTTGCAAGAGAAAATACTGACTGATGTGAAGCCACCAGTTATGGCAACACGCGAACGACGCTCATAGTGAGCAGGAAGAAAGGTGTAAGAAAAGGGGTTTCAATCACCATCAAATGCTGTCATGAAGATCTATTTTAACACAAGGGGCCGCTACGATGGTTTGCTCAGTGAGCTACCCACCTCCGAGACCGCCATCCGTGGTAGTCCAGTCACTGCAGAAACCACTGTCTGTCAAGGTCACAGCAGTACCTACGCAAAAGATAAATCAGATACATTAGTGTGCCTGGTCGAGTGAGATATATCGTTTGAGTTATCTACCAGCTTGAGTCAGCGCCAACCTAGCGATACGATGGTCCTTGCAGGTAGCCCTGGGAGAACAAGTTCAGCCGCACGTACTCGTACTTTCTCAAACAATTACCTGATGACTCAGCGTTATGAACGGGCTCTGATCTACGAGTTCACAGAAGACTGTTGATGGAAGAGGTCCACTTGCGGTGCTCGTGGCAGTTGGGGCAGGACTGAGCGTTGATCCCCCAACAATTGGGGCCACTGGTGTCAATACGGGTGTTGACACAGCCTGTCCGATTGTTGCGAGCACCGAAATTACAAAAAGATCGGTTTTATTAATCTTTGACATCCTGGCTGGTGTGCTGAAAGGAGCGGGTGAGTTTTGCTAGCGGAGCTGTTATTTCTAGGGCAATTAGATCCTCTTCTTTGTATCCGTGCTTGATCAGAGCAGAGACCTCGAGCACCTTCCTTCGGGCCTGCTGATGCCTCCATACAACGACAGAGGCTGGTGACCAGTGGGTCTGGGCCACGAGCGAGATCTGCGTATTGAAGAAGAGGGCATGAACAGAAACTCGAAGGGCAAGGCAAAAGAATATAATTGGCCCGAGATTCTTCAAGAAGCGCAATATGATCCTTGGGAGCCGCAAATGCCGACAGGATCTCATGTCTGGGGCCAAATGAGTGTCGAGGCCAAAGTTTGAACAGCTCCTGGAGAATATCAAAGATGTATCGTCTTGTGGGCGAGAATAATGTCGGGAGTACCTGAAGGGAAGTTACGCAGTGCAGATGACGTGGATAATATGCCTGGCAACACTTTCGATATTCCTCGTTTCTCTTCTCTGAATATGTTGCCAACCTGAGTCAGTTGCTCCATACTGATGGGCCTAATGCCTGTAAGCCGATCCGAACGTTACGAGTTGGTGACAAATATAATTCTTTCACCATCGCTTGCTGATACATGAATACACAAAGTCAAAGCAAACAGAAAATAGAGTCTACAGCATGTCCAGCGCCCGTCCCATCGTCACATTCGTCATTCCATCCAATCCCAAATGGCTGTCGTGAGTATCCTCGTCTCCGACTTGGGTGGGACCTCCAAAATGCGAGTGGCCCCGGGATCCGACAACACTCGACTTCGATCCAAGGATCTGTTGTTTCACGGCTGTCCGAATCGCCTTCGTCCCGCCTTCCACTTGGAACCTCACGTTATTTGAATGTGCGATTTGGTCCTTCGTCAGCCGTCTTAGAGTTTCGTCGCGCTGATCGTCGGGCAAGGATGCGAGCCATGTCTTGACCGCGTTCGTCATTTGACGTTGTATCAGCGATCTAGGCAGACCGAGGGCCTCATGAGAGAAGTCGGGGTGGAAGAGACACTCTAAGATGCGGTCGATCGTGCGGCTGACGTCTAGTGCATGGTTCGTCCACAATTGCACAACCTGGTCGACGGCGTTTAGGACAGATAGCTGGGCGATCATGCCTGCTGGCTCGTTGAGGATGATACGAAAGTGATCTTTGCTGAGTAGAGAGTGCGTTGGATTTGTCTAATTCGATTATAGTCAAGTGAGTGCGAAATACGGATCGTCATCTCCAGATATCACTCACGCTTTGCGTATTGTTGAACACTTCCCATTCGTCAGCCGAACTGATGAGAACTTCGTTCATGATTTTGTATATGTTTTGGGTCAATATTGAGATGAGCGGTGTCATCAATGGCTATCAATAAGTAGCGTAAGCTGTAATCCGCGAGGAGCGTGGTGGTCAAAATGTACCTGGAGAGCTTTGAGCACCTGATATGAAACCCAAGCGAACGTCAGGTCCTTCCTGACTAGGAACACATCATTTGTGGACGAAAAGCAGTACTCACATAGACAGATAGATTATCTCTCAGGCTCTCCATAGAGTCCCTCACATGCACGAGGTCATCAACGACGTGCTTTGTGCCTTCCATCAGTTTAGCCTCTACGTTCGTTTGAAGGCTGGTGAGTTTCGTTATCGCCTTGTGCATCTCGTTGGAGGCCATCTGTATCGGGTTCTGACTCGGCGTTGCACTGCTGATCATTTGACTAAGGTGCCGATGAAGAGATGACATATCTCTCGCGACCAGCGCCCTTCGCTCCTCATTAGCGTGTCTTAACTTTTCATAATCATGGAGGGACCTCCGCCTGTTGAAAAGCCCGAACCTATGTCGTACGTGGGCGCTGAGAGATGCAGAAGCGGCAGCAGCTGAGGCGGCGCGCTGCTCCGTTTTTGCGGTAATATTCGAGATGATATGTTGAATTGCCGTTAGCTCTCCAACCTGGGATTTCCGGTATGCATTGTCGATCTGTTGTCGATCGGTAGCTGCTTGTACCTTCTCCTTTAGGGCGGTCAACGAGCTCTGTGACAGGTAATCTGCGACCTCTCCGAGCAATCTACGGCCGTCAAGTCATTAGTCAGGGCGCGTATATGAATGGAACGTGCATGTCAGAGAGCGTACGAATGTACGGCATCTCTCTCGCCGAAGGTCCCAGTTACCAGTGGGTATACTTTCCTCCCAGTGGGTGAACGGATCTTCGTCTTGTTCCCGACGAAAGGAAAGACGTTGTGGTTCCCGAGCTTGATCAAAGTCAGTTCAATGAAGTTGGAGTGTGCCAAGAAGTCTGACGGGACGGCCATCAGGGTTGTGAACGAACGGTTTCAAGAGGCTAGACAAACCTTCCATGGGGTGAAGCTAAGGTATTGAATGGATCACACCTCAGCGAGAGTCACCCAATACGGGAGAGATTATTGAACGCACAGCTGCACCCAATAATCGATATGCGTCGTTCTTGGTACCCTGCTTTCCTGAAGTATGCGCGTCTCTCCCCTTTTCAACACACTCGATGAGTGTCCTTCGGATGTACTTGGTTGTCGTGTCCCAGGTTCCGGACTCGTTAGCGATGTAGTTCTTCATGCCTGTTTTTGGGTCGATGACTATTTCCACTGGTAGTACGGGGCCTCGGAGGCGGGGATCATACACCCTAGCGTCTTTACCGGAGTTGTAACCATTGGGATTGTCGATGTGTTGAACCTGTGATGATTTTAGGGTTCTCAGAGACTCCAAAGGGTGATCCGTATTGCACAAAGAAGAGCTGACCGGTAGGTACACACCGAGCCGATCGCTAGTGATCTCGTACTCAGAACCGGAGTAGCCAAAGTTAAGAAAGCCGACAATCGACAAGATACTGAGCAGTTCGTCCAGATTGAGGAAACTAAAGGCACTGGTGTCTGCGATTTGGCTGTAGTCTCGAAGCCAGTTCCTGTATTATTCTTGCATCAGCTTCATGCCAGTGCCACGGGTAGTCTGACCGATAAGCTTACCCGAAATAAATTCGCTTGACATCTTCTTTCTCGAATTGCCAGCCATGTACTGTCCCGTTGGGATTTTGTGCGATGTATTTCTCAAGGACCTCTTCCTAAACAACATTGAAGGGCCTTCAGTCTCATGAGAGCACGTGTGATGCAAATCATGTAGCTTACTATGTCACCGTGACGGTAAGCATGTCCTTCTAGCCAGGATTGCGGAGGGATGTATCCTTAGGTAACTTGGTCAACTGTATTCTCTTCGAGGCTAAACCATTGGATAGTAAAGGCTTACCGGCACTAAATGCATCCACAACCCCAATACATAGAGCAGCAATTACTATAACCAGCTGTATTGGTAGCATGGGAGAGGATTTTGGAATATGGGGAGGGCTTAAGACGTCAGGAAAATTGCCGAATGAAATGACCGAGGCGACGACCAGCATGTGTTTTGCGAAAGAATCTAAAGGGTAAACGGGAGACGAGAGCGTCGAGAGTGAAGATCGAGTCAAAAACGACAGAGTTGCCGGAAATATGAAAGGAGCTGTGGAGAAGGGGAATGGGATACAGCCAGGCATGGCCACATCATGAAACAAACCTCGGCAGCGGTTACCAACCCATGCTCCGGCCCCAAAGATAGTAAGGGGTTTGTTTCATATGTGCCTATCGTCAAATTCGGCCGCAGTCCGGGGACTTGAGGTAGTTCACGAGACCCCGAGCGTCAATTGGGGTGGTCGGATTCACAAGTTTCGCTATTTTGCACAAGAAGTTTTGGCATGAACTACTAGCCAACGACCAACGCTTGAGGTACTCAATACGTATGCTTAGATACGGTCTTTCTGACTATGGTTGCACTGGCGACATGGCTATCAATGCAACAGTAGTCGAGGAATGATGAGGTCTAGAATTGAACATATGCTTGTGACTACTTTTCGCAGCGGTATCCACAGTGCCTTGAGCACAACAACTACTGGTATATGGACGATGATTTCTATATGAGTCCTACCGACTGTACCTCCGGAAGGCAAGGCCATTGAATTGGTACCTCGACTTTCCCCCTGACCGCGGCATCGATTCAACTGGTGCACTTGGGGGTCATTCCTACCCGGAGCTGGCTTCGGCTGGGCCCACTAGCTCTGTGAGCTAATGGTGAGATGATGCCTGTGGTCTATCCCTAAGAAGATAGCACACGACGGGAGGTTTAGTGGGTAAACCCCCACACCGCTCGGAGAACACGGCCCCACCGGCTGGTGACCGTTCGCTTGGTGGCGAGTTCCCACCCGTTCTCACACCAAAACAAAACAACTACTACTACTGGTGTAGGAAAAGCTCTGATATGTACAATCTGTGCTGAATGGGAGGAAAATGAGCACAACTCCAGGATTATTTGAGTGGTATAGAGTCAGGCGAGCAAAATATGGGGCGGTCAACAACATAGACCCTAAAACTGAGACCTATTTTCAGCCCTACCCACTAGGGGTGCTCTCCCGCTTCCAGCGTTGTAACCGTACCGTTTAATTCTATATCCATTAAAATAAGACTGTTAGTGACCTAAAATTGCTGAAGCCTCATCCCAGGGTCAGAATAGGAGTCGAGTTTCCGGTACTTGAATGCAGCCGCTCGTTTCGAGAGATGACATGGACATCCTATTCTCTAGTTGGAAATGAATTACTTCACCAGGAAGTTGTGAATGACTGGAAACGGGATTTTGGAGTAGGACGAGTGGTACAGATGCTCTAAGGCACTCTGTGCAATGTATACTAGGGTTGGCCTGCTGTCGAACCAGAGAGCCCCGCTATATCATTCTGCCAGGAATGGATGAAGCCATATCTTCTCGGGTCACCATTTTCGTTGAAGGAATCCTGTCGCACTTTCCCAAACCACACACTCAGCTCTTTGCCCATTTACATGCATCCCTGGCAAGCATCCCAGCCTTCCCATCACTATTACTTTGGCAACGATCTGCCACCCTCCCGCGCATAGTTCTATTTCATCTGCTGTATTATAGATGTGTTTCAAGCCGCTGTCTTCCCAACATTTGTTTCACTCGTTGTACTCTACACCACCGTAGATAAAGGGTACCATCAGCTCACGCCGCAAGCCCTCTAATTGAGCCCTCTCTCTATCTCCCATTAAACGAAGGTCATATTGACAACCCATAGTAGGACTTCTAGTTCTAATATAACAGTCCATTCTGGCATCGTCATCGTCGTCTAAAGCGCAACCATCCCTACCTTTTGACAATCAACTTCTCGTAGAGCCACAGAGCAACGTCGATCGCAGGGCATAACGTGACGACATGGCCGATCGCGATCGGTCGGACGTGCGCTGTGTTACACGGGTACCTACAGGTCCCCATCAACCTCCTCAGCAAAACACACAGCAGCGTGCCTTTTACATTTGTCAGAAGATCAGATCGCACACTCCGAGTGCGACATCATGGTATGCGGTCTTGTCAACAAACGGTGGCCTGTCAATCAGGCACAGGATCCAATACGCAATGGGATTGGCCAGGCGTCGGCGATAGTCCGCTTGCCAATATTACCTCCTTTGGGCCGCGCATCCAAAGAGGTACGGTTTTCAGGGGAGGACTGAGCTGATCGCTCAGCGGATTCGCCCGGTCTTACTGCCATGGCCACCAAAGTAGGTTTACACAGTGCAACTCGCACAGCGAACCCCCACGGTTCGCTCCCAAGCGCCGAGTGCCACGAAAATGACCAAAAGTAAGTTTAAGCTGCAGGGATCTAGGTGATCTAGTTCAAGCTACTGAGGCCAAAAAGCTGGCCTTGGGATAGGCAGAGGCATGGTATAAAGACGGGTGAGTGAAGTTGATCAAAATTCCACCTTCACCATCTGCACCCGTCTCTCACAACTACTCCTCTTACCACAACTCATCTTCCAACTCTAACCCCCTTTCTCACGCTTCAACTCTCAATGGACGCCTTAAACATCCTCTCCAACATGTTTGATTCCGCCTCCCTGGACACAACTTCGGGCCCCGTTAATGAGGATGGCTCTGGTAATCCGACGTCGTGTGTCGTTGTATGAGTGCCGTCAAAGTCTAGACTTGTAAGTGGTTCCTTGTTTTTTTTTTTGTATGCTTCAATAGATTTGCTTGCTAATTGTACATTTGCGGCCTTGCAGCTGCATCCCATCCTCAATCTTCATCTCTTTTGTCTACCTTGAAGCCAAGACACTCTCCGATACACCATTCCAGCCGACAGAATTTTCCGCACCCCCGTTAACTCCACATATTCTTATGACTTCGTTCTCATCTTCTTTTCGCACTTTCAACTTCCTTTCGCATCTTGCTGCAGCCTTTAAAACCTACCTGGTCAAGTCAATGTATCTTCCACATATTATGTATATGGACTAGGGATGGGTCCTCATGTTGGACTAACATTCACACTGTTCAAACTAATCGTGGCCATGAAGGAGAGGGAGATGGTTTGATGACGCAAACATCGACCTGGGAACGGCACCGAGCGTTCAGCCTTTGACTTTGAGCAGCATCCACCTCTTCATTATCCAAATCCCCCTCGCTTCCAAACAATATCAGCAGCGCCCCTGCGTACCGTCTCTGGATGTCTTACGAGAAGAGTGCGTTATAATGTCTCCTTCGGTGCCGCGATGCTCGCTGATCGATGGAATGCACTGGGCAAGTAAGAGTCCCTTTACTCTTGCAATCCCTCAGCGACCCGAGGTGCATCGACAAAGCTGAGTAGCACCAAGGATCATAAGATTGTATACACAAATGGAAAGACCGTGATAGTGCGTGCTCGATGGTCTGGATCTTCATTGGATCGAATTTGAATATCACACACCCATTCATCTAACAGATCAGGGACATCAATGTAAGTCTATCTCTAACCTCCGTGCTATATATTAGGTAATGGAGGTATCTATTAGAACCCATCACTAGGATTCGCGTATTCGGGCCACGCGCATCAAGTCAACGTCGCGCGAGTCGCGCCATCAGGATATTACTGTGCATCCGCAGACGTTCAAGGAAACGGTTCGCCATCCATGGTAATAGGGGAAAGAAACGCTCATTAACTACCGGATCCCCGCAGTGCGTATCTGGGACACATCCTTCCTCACGTCGGGCTTCCCTCCCACATCACTAGAGCCGCCGATCCTGAAGGCCGAATACAAGACCTTATCCGGGAGGATCACCGATCTCGCATGGGATGGAGAATCGAAACGGATCGTTGTCGTTGGAGAGGGTCGTGATCGTTTTGGACACGCCTTCCAAGTCGATACGGGGAGTGGCGCTGGAGAGATTTCGGGGCACAGCAAGGTCATAAACGCGGTGGCTGTTCGGCACCACAGGCCCTTCAGGGCTGTGACTGCCTCTGACGATGCCTCGATTATTTTACACACAGGTGAGCATGTTTTTATTATCCTTCTAAAAGTTAGTGTGGTGGGATGACGTCAGCTTCATAGGCGTGCCCTTCAAGTATGAGAAGGTGAGCGGTTTTTGTCACTACACATTAGCTCATCGATGCTTAGGTTTCGCCTTTAGACGATCAAAACACATACACGGTTCGTCCAAGACGTCCAGTACGCACACGATGGAGAACATTTTGTCAGCGTTGGCGCAGACGCAAAAGGTATATATAGTATAACTCCTCGGCGTGAGCTCTCCAGTCAACTCATGCCACTGTCGCCGAAAGCATTTATATATGATGGCAAAACCGGCGACACAGTGGCAGAGTTCACTGATGCTCATAAAGGGAGCATCGTGAGTTAGCACTTGCTGTATCAGATCCTTGCATTCGGCTCATGCTGGCTTCAAACTAGATGGCTGTGAGTTGGAGTGCTGACGGCAAATCTTTCGTTACGTCCTCCGCAGACTGCACCGTAAAACTCTGTATGTAGCGCCATCCCCACCATCTTCGACAATTCTCACCATTCCAAATTCATCCAGGGGACGTTGAATCCAAGAAGGCCGTGAATACATGGGACCTCGGCGCCGGCATACATAATCAACAGGTCGGGAATACCTGGACAGGTGCACATCATCACTCTCATGACGTTGGGATCGTCAGTCTTTCCCTCGGGGGCAACCTCAACGTGTTTGATCGCCGCGTTGGAGATAAACCGAGTAAAATCATTCATGTGAGGCGTTAAAGCCCCCCACGCCAAGCATCGCATAAGAAACTCACTTGCTGCATCTTCCATGGTAGGGCCCTCAAAAGGCAATCACATCTGGAGCGCTAGTCGCCAAGACGTTCTTCGCGGGGTCTTATGATGGTCGCGTCACCGCGTTCGAACCTAACACCGAAGCCGCCACGTTGGAGGAAGCCACGGGCCACGAGGGCCAAGTCAACGGAATGAACGTCTCTGATGGGAAAGTCTTTTCCGTTGGCTTCGATGACCGACTTCGGGAGATCGATGGTGGCAAGAAGATGTTCACACCGAACATGGCTGTCTCCACGACGAGTCAACCGAAGGGAGTCGCTGCTGGTCCGAAGGAGGTGTTCGTGATCACTGGAAATGGAATTCAAGCTGTATCGGGCAAGGAGCAAGTGTTCTCTCTGCCAGTGAATTATCAACCTAGCGCCGTGACCGTCACTATAGACGGGAAAACTGTGGCTGTTGGAGGAGAGGTGAGATCCTCGGTTTAGCGTTCGATATTGCGTGATGAGTAACTTAATCTTCAATGACATAGGATCAGAAAGTGTATCTGTATGATTGGAGCGGTAGTGCGCTGAGAGAGGTCGGCAAGCTAGAGTCTAATAGAGGCATCATTGGCGCGCTTGCCTTCACACCTGACGGTTCTATCTTGGCTTCTGGCGACGTGAGCCTACCTTCGTTGATTCAAAGAGACGCCAATGAGCGATTCTAATTTACTCCACAGTCTGTAGGGAAGATCATTGTTTACGACGTCAAAGAACGCAAGGTCAGTATTGCCCAATGGAAAGGGTCAGAGCTTGTCCCTCGATGCCCTGGGCCTCACATTCTTCTTCCACCTGACGCAGATGATCACCTCCCGCTGGGCGTTCCACTCGGCCCGCATCACTTCCTTGGCATGGAATGTTGACTCGAAGCATTGCGTGTCCGGCTCGCTCGACACACATGTATACGTCTGGAGCTTAGACAAGCCTATGAAAAACGTGGCGATAAAGAACGCAGTAGCAGGAGGGGTGAGCGTAGTGGCATGGCTTGATCCGACTACGGTCATCGGTGCAGGGGCGGATGGGTGCGTGAGGACCTGGAGCGTGAAGCTGCCCGGTGCCTAGGCTATTTGAGTGAAGGGATCTGTATAGGATGGTTCTTTACATGCTTTTGGACCCGTACTACAATGATGAAATGATAACTAATTGGAATTGACATGATAGGGTTAGAAGTTTGGTAGGTTGTTCGCAAACTGAAAAGGTTTCTAACTCAAACCTATGAACAAGGAATATCTCACGTGCTGTTTGCTCATTCATACAGATAACCGTCTCCGATGCCGGGCGAGCCGGCACGTGAGTGCTTATCGATGACGTCGATAAGCGCCCAAGGCCCGAGGGAGAATGTGGCTGTGCAGCTCCAGTCCAAACTCTGATTCGATCCTCAATCTCTATATATCTCTTCTGCTCTCAACCATACCCGTACATACGGACGGAGAACGACTGTACAAGCCATGCCTTCGCACCTTACAGTCCTCCTCCTCACAATCATCGTTCTTGCGGTGATAATACCTGCCACATCCGGGGGCGGAGGTGTCTTTGCCTTCGGAGCTGGTGAGTTGTGCAAATGCGTGATGATACTCCGTATAGAAGTTATCGGACTCACTTTTATCTGACAAGGTAATATCCCTCGAGTCGCATATCTTGAGAACAAAGCGTTCCGACATGGCGACATAGTAAGTGAACCGGCCGATATAATCGCAAGAAGGACACACTATTGAACTCGTTGCTGCAGGAAGATGTTTTGACTGATCTACTCAAGAAAACGGCCGGTTCTGGGCTCTTCAGCATTGGCTCTGGCACCAAATTTGGCGGGCTAGACGTGAAAAGGGTTTACTTCGGGTAGGCTCCGATCACCCTTGATCACCCACTGCAATATATATCTGATATAGGATTTATCCAGGAACTGGCTTAGAGACTATTCCCAAGCGGTGGATGTCGGATCCTTGAAGCGTGTCCAGCTGCAAACAGTATTGAACATTGTGATGGTGCTAGGCTTTATGGTGAGCACACTGCTCACTTTCCATGGAGACCTTCAACTGCTAACGTCCTAGGTCTAGGCACATGGTAGGCGAAAGCCCATTCTACGGGCGAGTGAGCTCCGCTGATCATTATACTAGGATATGCAACTGGAGGATTCGAAGTCACCGCGGAGAGGCTTGGAACATATCTACCCGTGAGATCTGAGTGCTACATACATATTTCAGTCAGCTCCTGATCACTTCATTACAGGTGGAACACATCGACAACCCTAAAGGCTATGGAGAAGGAGAAGATGCTCGCAAATATCATCCGAAACTGCGGGGGCCAGTTGATCCTATCGAATATGCAGTCGACCCGCATTCCGGGATGAAGAATTATATAGCGAATGAGAAAGGACATTGGGACACCTCCAAAGCACATGTTCGAAGGTTGATCGGTGAGGGAGGAAATGACACGAGTCGATCATTGAGTTTCTCACTTTTCTTCGATATCTCCCATCGCCATCCAGAGGCCTGCATCAGTTATGGGAGGCGCTATCGACAGACATCGAAGGATCAAAACGACAAGTTTGAGGCATTCAGGCTTCTGGGATCCGCTGTGCGTTGCAGAACCATTCGTTTTCCGATTCAATGCACAGGCGTGACTGACCAAGAATTTCTTCATCAGATGCATACGTTGGAAGGTGAGCGCTACATGCCCTTATACCTAGGCTTCCGAACTGACGGCGTGGCTCGTCCTAGACTTCTTCGCTCATTCGAACTTCTGTGAGCTGGCTTTGATTTCCCTTGGAAGGTGGGACGTCTTCCCCCACGTCGGAGAGCGGGCGAAGATCCGTGCGCCGAACGGACAGTCGGTGTACCCCATCGTCACCGGTATGTTCCGAACCCCCTAGAACTCTGGGAACATCGCCCGTGTTCATACTCTAGGTCATGCATTCAGGAACCTTCGGTGGTTCCGACTTCATCCACTCCCTCCTCGGAGAGGCGACCGACAAGATCTCTCAGTCCAGCGTCTCCGACCTCACTTCAAAGCTCGATCAAGCCAACGCGAAGAAGAGCTCTGGTAACAACGCCGGCTCCCTCGGCGCCATTCGGAGCTTGGCCACGTCGATCCCTGGCTTCAACTCGTCTGGTGCGGGGGCAGAAATGAGCCGCGATATCGATAATATGGAACGCGCGCGTGCGAGCTCTGCTGGAAAGGACCCCAAGAACATGAACCCACAAGAGCTGAGGAATGCGATCTGGCCCGTGTTGGTCTTTAGGGACAATCGTGCGTCTTGAGGGTGCATGGCACATCCTTTCCAATCGTGATGAGACTAACGTTTGGATTATGAATGTCGTGACACAGTGGTTATGACCATCGAGAAGGTCGTTGGTGCGTTGTGGCCCTCTTGTCCAACTCATTTTGATGGGATTTGGTTGACCGATTCTCACATCACACAACGTAACAGAAAAGATACCTGGGCTGCAAAATCTCCTTGACAACATCATGGACTCTATCACCATCTTTGTGAGTACGCTCGGTTCGCGACGGTTTACTACCAACCCTTCCTGACTCGATGACTACATATGTTTCAGGTTCTTACGACCCTAGATCCATTCATTCGACCACTGATCAAGACAGCTACACAAGATCTCTCCTTAGGATCTGGGGCTGTAATCAACAATCATGATCAATATGAGGTGTTCGACGACCCGACAGCCTCTGATCCAACGCACTCCTTCCTTAGGTTAGCGATGAGTATCGTTACATTCTGAACATTGAGATTCGACTGACATGCGACCTCCCATAGCAAAGATCACTTTGGTATGATCCTCAATGAGTGCGCGGGTAACTTGGCAAAAATCGTGGTGGTCCGTGTATTTTTCGCCTTCCTCCGTGAGATCCTCAGCTCAAAGTCTGATTGCTATGCGCGTGTATCAGATCTATGCGGTTCCCAAGATCACCGCAGCATGGGACAACCCCTCCGCGAACGTTCACGCCATCACTGAAGACATCCTACAATGCCTCTTCCACCCAGATTGGCATAATCGTCAGTCGACAGTACAGGTCGAGCTCCTCTCCTACATGGGCAAGTGGATGAACAGCCACGGGAGCAATGTAGGGGAGGTCAAGAGACGTCTGACGAAGGAGGGCGTTCGAAGGCACGAGAACGTCCGAGCCGAGGGCTTGTCTCAAGGAGCCACGAACATCACCGCAAGCAACGTTGAGTCCCTCGCGCCAGGTTCCTCCAGCACTGGTTCGAGCCTCATGGGGAAGACGACGGACTTATTCGGGAAGATGGGCTTAGGTGGGAACAAGAAGCCGGGTTTCGACCCACAACAACAGGATACTGGAGAGTATGGTGCTGGCGCCCCGCCTAGGAGAGGAGAAACGTATCCTGACTCTGGAAGGTATGGTGCGCCACCGCCAGCACCAGGTCCTCCTGGCGAGTACGTTGGTGCTGCTGCATCCTATGCCGCTGGTGCTGTTGGTGCTGCTGCATCCTACGCTCCACCTCCCGGACCTCCGGCTACATACTCAAACGTACCCACCCCAGGCGGTGGGTTTGGGTTCCCCAGTGATCAGACCAATCAACCCCAGCCGGCACATCACAATAAGCCTCAACCCAACAGGACGAACTGGGATGATCAAGCCCATGTTCCGGGTGTCAACCAGAATCCGGCACCCCCTGGGCGGGGTGGATACCCTGGGAGGAGAGGGCGAGGAGGGTACCATGAGCAGCCGCATCGAGACTCGTCACTCGGGCAGTTCTCCCCGCCATCAGGTCCACCGCCGTCAGGTCCACGACCCTCAACCGGGGGAGGATCAAGCTACTACTCGCCGCCGTCCGGTCCTCCGCCGTCGCAGCCATATGACATGCCCTCCTTCCCAGCTGGCCCAGGAAGTGGAGACTATGGCGGGTATGGGGGAGGTGGTGATCGTCAACCTACCTTCCCAACAGCTGGTGGGGGGATGCCGTCTGCCTCGTTCTCAGGCATGCCGTCATATGATAGTCCGAGGGGTGGGTACGGTCAACTGGTTGATCCACCTGCAGGATTCGCACCGTCGCTTGGCGACCCGACAGGGGGAGGACCGGCCTGCCCAGCTTGCACGTTCGCCAACAAGCATACAGCTTCAAAATGCGAGATGTGCGAAACTCCTCTCCGTCACAACGCACAGTCGGATTCTTCGTTCCCTGGAGGCCCTGGAGGGGGGTATCCTGGCGCCGGAGGTGGGTTTCCAGCAGCAGGGTATGGGGGAGGTTCTAGCGCGTGGTAGAGATGGACATGTGAAATGTGGTTGAGGTCATGAAAGATGTAAAGAATTGAAAGTGATTGGAGACAATCTGATAGTATTGTGTTATTCATTGGAAACCCAAGTAAATTATACGCGAACGAAACGGTAGTCCCATCTCTAGGGACAATTCAGGGCAAGGTAGTGCAACGTGCCAACTATTTTTCTCCCACCGTGTGGGAGGTCTGGGTTGCCTCCGAAATCATCCTCTCCTTGATTCCATCTCCAGATCGTGAAGCATTTCAAGCACTCTGCCTCAGTTAGCACATCGTGCGGCGGAACGGCGTCGAATAAGGGTAAAATATGCGACTCCAAGGCAAGGGACGAAGTGCTTGCTGTGATAGAGAGAAATTCGGGGTCCGTTGATGCATAGTTTGTTTCTATCAGGTCGGAGGTATCAAACGGGTCGAAAGCATTATTGGGATGCAATATTTGTGCTTGGCTGTTGTTTGAACCAGGGACGCGAAGACCTACAGGCGTAAGATTTGTCGTCGGGATGGTGGGGAGGATCATGGATGGAAATGTGACTATGTCGTCACCGAGGGAAGTAAGGCTGGACGGCGCAAGCAAGAATGTGACGGAAAGCGAGTCGGGGTCGATGGATTGCACCTGCGGTAGGTAGTTTCTGTTGAGCCATCACAAATAAGATCGGAAACGTAGATTTAAAAACTCACTAAGAGGTCCTTTTTAACGGTAACGCTGTGCCTCAGTTTCCCGAAAGCGCGGTTGTAAGAGATAACGTCCCCAACACGCAGGTACTCGTGCGCAGCTAGTTCACGCAGTGATGGAAATAGTACGCTGTAAGGTGAGAGCGTAGCCACCAGCGTGTTCAGCTCGCAGATTGACAAAGACGGAGGATAATCGCACCTGTCATTATTTGCCGTCATCACATTTCTTTTTGATGAGCCTTGAACGGCGGTTGTTGGTTGACTGACATCGTCTTCCCCGTGATCTTGGGCCCAAGCATCATCTTTCCACGGTACATGGGCACTTCCATCTTTTAAAGCCTGCTGGAACGCTTCAACTTTCTTGTGATGCTCCTCTGTGAAGTATGAAGAAAAAATGTGGTCCTGAACAGGGCCAAGAGATGTCAGCACGCTTCAGAAACTTTATCCGAAAAGCTAGATATTGCAGCTCTGGCACCTGAAATTGGTTGGTCGCGGCATGAAGGAATTGGCAGCTCATGAAATCGTCTTTGAGGAATGCTGCTGATCTCGGCAGGTAGTCGACTTCCATCCGATCTTCTGCTGATCTATTTACTTTAGAGCTCCGTGAGGGATGTGATGGATCTACCTCTGACATGAAGTTCCAAAAAGACGTCGGAGGAAGAAGGGCTGAAAGACGGTTGCGTGCGTCTTCTGATAGCATAGACCAAGTGTTGGCATTGATTACTTCCTATGGTATATCAACTCAATCTCAGCTGGCTAATTTCAAGAGATCTCGGCTTACAGTGATTTCCATATAGCAGAGTTTGCTTTTGGGATCGGACAGCAAATAATCCAATTTCGGCGGAGCCCTTGGGCGCTTTGCAGATCCGATCTTTGTAGCAGATGTGCTCGGCTCACCCGACCATTTGAGAGCGGTTTTTCGAGTCGACATGTTGGTGGATATGAGATAGTTTTGAATTGGGAGAATCAAGAATCTAAGTACTGAGAGAATATAGTAATGGTTTCAGAAGACAGTAGGGAATATCGAGGTATTTATTGTTATAGGGCATAGCTCACTTGGAGGTTTGTTTGGTACAACCAATGGCTAGCGGACAACAAATAACTGCAAAGTTGATATTATACACGAACAGCCCTGAGCTCTCTCCCAGCCATGTCCATGTCAATACATAGGCTTGAATAACTTATCAACCTGCTCAGCTCTCGAACACCGGGAAAAGTGAGCTAGCTCTCACATCTTTATCAACATTCTAGGATGACCGACCTTAGTTTTCGTTTGACGCCTCAAAAGCCTTATAAGCGGTCGCAAGCATGATCTACCCTGCAGTTCGAAGAGATGGCACCTCCTACACTCTTCACGGTGTCGAAATTGAGGTTATACATCTGCCTTTCTTGCCCCTGCAACTCGCTGGGCTGAAAAATTCGTTCAACTGACAATCCACTGCGTGATCGCGCATCTAGGATCAGTACCGGTGAGAGAGGGACGTGCCATGACTGACTTACACTCGAGTGCTTACGGGCTTGGATCTCTGCTTACTGTTCCCTCAGTCATCTAGAAGATTCCTTTGCTCAGGAGACAAAGGACTATATCAAAGCTCAGAACAAAGTAAGATCAACATGGGCGAATGTCTCCGTTACCCCGGTTTATATCTATGCCACAGGTTGCGGACTCGTTTCTTTCGGCATTCGCCCACTCCGGTGCCCTTCAAGAGACTCTCGAAGATCATAGCTACTACCCGCTTGTGTCTAATTTCATCCTCAGCCCATCGTCACACTACTATTGGATGGCGTGTCCTTCACCACAACCAGTATGGCGACGATGTCATTCGTCCGAACTCAACTTGGAACACTTCACGGGTGATGAGGGGGAGGTGTTCTTTGACGTAAATAAGCTGAGTGTAGAGGGAGAATCAGCTAGTGAAATGTGGGGTCATTGGAGTGAGACTGGGAAATACTGGGCGACGACGATCTCGCGTGGGGGGTACGATCACCTTCCTTTGCCGCAAGTTAGCCTTGCCATTTCTAATCTCAAAAATTCGGGGACCTTCGCAGGAGCGACCACCAAACTGTGCTCATTATCGACACAGAGACAGGCAAGCAAGTAGATGATGAACTGCAAAACGTCAAATTCTGCTGGTCCATCGAATGGCTGGGTGACGCTGTACATTCATCAACCCCTTCCGAACATCGCGGCAAATGCCTCACCATTGCCTTTTGTAGGCGTTCATCTACAAGCGGCTTCCACCAAAGCACAAGGATGACACGTCAGCCGAAGGAGGTTTCGAGTCGGTTCTGCATCGCCTAGGTACATCTCAATCAGAGGATATCCACATCTGGGCCGACCGCGAACACCCTCAGCATTCCGCCCTCACTCCTTTTGTCACTCACGACAAGAAACACCTTGTCCTAAACATTTTTGGGAGCACAGATCCTGTCATGAGGCTTCTTAGCACTTCAATAGACGGCTTGACAGATGGCCGCGCGAAGTTTAGGGACGTGAACGAGAGTTGGGATGCAAGTTACATTTGTAAGGCTCCATTTTCTTGCTCTAGGTTATGCGATGAGGGTTGACAGAGGTCGCATTCCCCGCTGGAAAGACATCACCACTACTTCTCAAGGCGACTCAATATTTATGACCAGCCGAGAGGGCGCCCTACGGAAGAAACTTGTCTCAACCAATCTCTCTGAAATCACCTCGCCTACCAAGTGGACGGTCGTTTGTCCCGAGCATCCTGAAGCGGTCCTCTCCCGGGCGCAGGCATTAGGCCAAGGGTTGCTCTTGCTTGTGTACAGCCTTCACGTCAGTCACCAGGTGCGCCTCAGTCATTCTTCCACATTTCCAGCAGGCTGTCCTACTCGCTCAAAGGCTTCCTTTTTAATCAGGTCTGGATCTACAAGGAGTCGGGTGAAGTTGTCCGGCGAGTCAGCGACAAGGAGCTGCCATGGAGCGCTATGGTCAAGAATATCGAACGTGGAAGGGAAGCGGATGAGATCTCTATTGAGAGTACAGGCTCCGTCATTTTCTCCCTTTGACATTGGCTAACAGTTCGTTGGTACCAGCCAGTAGTTATATAGCTTCTCCAACCTTATACCGAGGAGTTGTCGGGGGCGGGGATGTGTGCTTCAGCTTGTTACACGTGGCAGAGGTTACAGGCTGGAATGAGTCTGACTACATTCAAAAGCAGGTACGCCAACGAACCCATCTCGCTTCTCACTTTGAATCTCGCCTGAAGTTTTATGATGCGGCGAACTCGAAGATCTTCTATGATTCGAAAGACAGTACCAAGGTCCCAATGCATATCGTCCATTCTCGGTCTCTCGATCTTTCCAAGCCGCATCCAACCCTTCTCTTTGGATATGGAGGGTTCGCATGGGCTCAAGGTGAAACAACTCCGATTCGCTTTTGTAGCAAAGCACTCCTGACCGCCGCACTGGTCCTACTATAGAACCTAGGTGGCAGCCCTTGTTCTCTGCATTCATCATGTCCTTCAACGGAATTCTCGCCGTTGCCGGAATCCGAGGAGGCGACGAATATGGACATGCATGGCATAAGGCTGCTATCAAGACTAAGCGCCAGAACGGATACGACGACTTCATCGCGGGGGCGAAGTGGCTGAAAGTCAATGGCGTTGCCAGCAAGCTCATCATCCATGGAAACTCTAACGGCGAGCGAATTCTGCTCTGTCCTCGGTCTTCCATCCCTAGATGCTCATTCGTGCTCGGTGGCTCTAGGTGGCCTTCTTTGTGGAGTGGTTTGCAATCAAGAGCCAAACCTGATCGACGCTGCCTTACCAGAGTGAGCATCGCTGACCCACGTGTGGGACTTCCGCCCGTGCTGATGGTACTCCCCAGCGTTGGCGTCATGGACCTTCTCCGTTTCCATCTTTTTACTATGGGTGGTCTCTGGTTCGTCCACTCCCACTAACTCTATGTCTGGAGGCCTTGCTAATTCTAATTCATGAATAACAAGGACTGCTGAGTACGGCTCCCCTGACGTTGAGGAGGAGTTCAAGGCTCTGTTGAAAATCTCCCCATTGCACAGTGAGAGTTATCAGGCTGATCCATTGTGTACGCCAGCTAATGCAACTCGGGCCCTATATCTAGATGTTACGACCGATCTCAAATACCCTCCGGTATTTCTCACCACTGCGGAGCACGACTCAAGGGTTATCCCTGGCCATACCTTAAAGTTTGCCGCAACCTTACAAGGTTTTATTTCCATTATTCAAGCTCTGACTAGCTAAATATTACTAAAAAATACCTCTTGGTTGTCCCCGCAGAGAAGAAAGGCAAGGGCTCTTCTCCGATGTGAGCTTTGAGGAGTAGGCCAAGTTCATTCGTCAAGGCTAATTATTTGTTCATTTAGCCTCTGTCGGATCTTCCAGGACACTGGCCATGGTATGGGAAAGAGCACTGCTCAATCTATCACTGAGAACAAAGAGAAGCTGTCTTTTGTCGCGCTGGCTTTGGGGATAGACGTTGAGAATTAAATCTTGAAGATACCACCTCAATAGAGAAGCACTAGTACACTCAAAGTCTTATAAGGTATTAGACTTATGGATTGCCCCCTTATGATCAAACAAGATTTCTTGATATGCATACATACAGATCGGCTAGTGAGGGACTGGGCTTGAGGGTTCGATCTTTTACAGAAGCGCAATTACCTACTAGACAAACCCGCTCTGCAAAATTCTTTCCGTGCCAAACGCACATACCTCTTCCTATGCTTCAACTGGGACCAATGCCTTTAATAGATTAAACGTAAGGTGGCCAGGGGTGGCTGGCCGTGGATTCACATAGGCCAGCCCTGAGGTCTCGGGAATCGGTATCTCTCTAGCCGACATCTACATTTCTCTCCCACTCCATCCACACGATGTCTACATTGACACTGCCCAAAGATTTCCTCATCGGCGACTCTACCAACAGTGGCAAGTTCACTCTCAACCAATTGGATGCACCGAACCAGCTGATCTACACGCTCTCGCTCAACTCACCGCCTGAGAATCGTATAACACCGACGTTTGTCACGACTTTGCTGGAGGTACTCGACGTCGTCGAACACTCCATCCCTCATTCTGCAGTCCTGGTCTCCACCAGTTCCATTGTTAAATTCTACTCCAATGGATTTCTCCTCGAGGCGGTCGGCATGGATGTGTGTCCTCAGTTCCCGACATACTGGCATAAGCTGTTGATTCGCCTCTTGACTCTCCCCATCCCGACCGTGGCCTACATGAATGGTCACACTGTGAGTTCATAAAAGGCCCATGCTAAATCGTTAACTATAGTGAAGCCAGTGTCGTTCGTCTAGTTTGCCGCTGGGTTCATGTTGGCAATGTTTCACGACTACCGGGTCATGTCGCGTGAGCCGTGTTTGCTTTTTCGTTTTCAGGATATCTCTAATAAGTCCAATTGGTATCTTAGCATCTAGATGTTGGTGTTGCCTGAACGAGATCGATCTCGGCATGGAGCTGCATCCCTCGATTTGTGCAATCTTTCGAGCGAAGCTAGAGGCTCGGACGTATCGTACCGTGATACTAGAGGGAAAGCGGTTCACAGCACTCGAGGCCCACCAATCAGGTATCGTGGATGCTGTTGGTGACATGCCTGAGGTGATGAAGCTGGTGAGGGAGAGGAATTTGATCGGGAAAGGGTCGAAGAACGTGTATGGTCTGCTGAGAGATGAAATGCATCGAGAGACCATAGCACTTTTGGAGAAGTACCCGAAGTATACTGGGTTACAAAGGGATGACAATGAGAAGGAGGGCTTACCAAGGTGGTCGAAGTTGTGATATTCCATCTCCTATATGTCCTCTTTGCAGATAAATGACTGCTGCTGCCCCAGGCAGTCAGTACCAGCGGCTCCCTGCATGGCATCGAGTCTGTGAAGAGTCCCAAACAAACGGCATTAAAGTTACCGGCAGCCCGATCCTGTGTGAAATAGCCCAGGCAGACGCCCTGGACGCCTCCCAATATACCATCCCTCATTCCACGATTAACCAGCAAACCAAAAATGTCCCCTTTGAAGCTACCAAGAGTCTTTCCAGTTGCCGAGAACGAAGGAGATCTCACCTTAAGCCGATTGGACGCGCCGAACGACTCCATCTACGTCCTTTCTTGGGAATGCCCTCCAGATAACCGGATCACGCCTTCATTCGTTGGTACTCTGCTGCAGGTCCTAGATGTTGTGGTGGAGCATGTCCCTAGAACGGCCGTGTTGGTCACCACAAGCGCAATCTCGAAGTTCTACTGTAATGGGTTGAACTTGGCCAAGGTCATGATCCCCGCATGTCCCGAGTTCCAAGACAAGTACTGGAACCCCTTGACAGTCCGCCTCCTTACGTTCCCTATCCCAACGATTGCGTTTATGAATGGGCATACTGTGAGTAGGGAGTCTCAACATCCTGCTGGATTGTTGGCGAGCGGCTTACCAGATTGTGTTCGGGTAGTTTGCTGCGGGCTTGATCCTGGCGATGTTCCATGACTACAGGGTTATGCCATGTGGGTCTTTTTGACATTTGTCTAAGCTTGATACTTTGAACAGACCCTTAGATTTACTTTGTTCCCGTATCAGCTGGAAGGGGCTGGTGTTGTATGAACGAAGTGGAAACAGGAGTGGATATCCATCCAGCGTCCAATAGCATATTCCGAGCGAAGGTTGATGCTCAGACTTATCGCAAGGTCTTCCTAGAAGGGAAACGCTTCACTGGTCCCGAGGCGCTCAACGCGGGCATTGTGGATGCGGTTGGCGACATGTCTGACGTCGTCGAGCTGGTCAAGGAGAGGAAGTTGATCGGCAAAGGGTCAAAGAACGTGTACGGGCTACTCAGAGACGAGATGTTTCGCGAGACGTTGGCCTTGGCGGAGCGGTATTCGAAGCAAGGAGGGGTGCAGAGACGCGATAACGAGAAAGCCGGCTTGCCAGAATGGTCGAAGTTGTGATGAGACTGCTTGACTTCTTCGTAACAATGCTCTTTGTGATGCATCTCAATGGTAGAACTCTGGAAGTTGAGCTTGGAGTGGAAGCGTTTGATTAAGTCAATTAGATCTTGCGAGTTTTAAGCTAATTCGCTGATTATATTACGACGGGGACATCAGACGTGCTCAATGATCTTCTCCGGTGCCATACCCTACAACGGAAACCCAGTATGTAATGATGGTCATTCACAGTTGTCAAGGGTTTCGCTCACCTGGAAGCATATCTTCCATACGTTCTCAAAGAGAGGGTACTTCTTGTTTCGCTCAGCGTCACCAAGCCCATGAGCGACAAGGAAGTTGTGGACATCATCTGCAGTCTCAGCGCCTTGCAGCTTCTGACCATTCAACAGCTCCTTCTCGAGCTCTTTGAAGCCCTACGGTTTATCTGTTCAGTGACATAGAAAGAGTTAGAAGGATGCCTCAATTCTACACGTACTTTCTTTTTTAGGACCATCGCCTCTGCGACCTTCCTGTTCCGACCGCCCATACCTGGAAATCCGGGGTCAATTTGGAGATGTTCAACATTCAAGAGCAAGGGGCACGTACATGACGTCATGACATCAGCAATACCACAACTCTCTTTAAGGAACGTATCCGACTTCGTCCCAGGGAAGAATTCTAAACAGAAGTCGTGTATCTCGACTGTGCCAACGCGCATGATAGCAGCTAAAGAGGGAACAATAACGATCAAGTTCAGAATGATTGCATCATCTACAACGTATATGACGGCATATCTTCTACCTTTAGAGTTATCGCCCCAGCCTAGCCCATCAACGAAGCCTGCGGCCATGGCAACGATATCTTCGAAAGCAACGAACGTGTCAAAAAGGCAGGTGCAAAGCAAGGTGATCTGGTATTGCGTACTCTTCAAAGCCCCGCAAATCGACACGCCGTCTACATCCTCGACGACTGTTATCCGGAACATTGGTGTCTGGAATAAGGGCTTCCACAGCTTTGCTTCTGGCCAGTCGTCCAGATCCTTTCCCTGGTTGGCCGGGTCCGCAGGAATGCCAAGAGTAGATTCTGAGAACTTGTCCTGCGCGACTGTCGATCCGCATGGTATCAGGCCCGGTAGTCAGCCCCTAAGATATTTGAGCCATCATACAAAACTGACCTTCATTGGCAATATTGGCACCGCTCAAAGAAGAACAGGGGATCTTTAACGCATCAGAGATCAAGGAAGGGAAGGTCTTAATCTCGCTTCCTTCGACGTGGACTCCCTAGACGGACCAGATCATTCAGTTACCTAGTAGCCCGGATCAATGAATCCTCGAAAGTCTACCTTGATGAGAGTGCAGATGCGAGCTCCGGGCGCTACTCTGCCTTTCATCTGCTCCAACGTCTTTTTCAGGAACTACTCAGATCAAGGTTGATGTGGTTAGAAGGTTCATATATCAGCTGCGCGCGCCTCCTGCGTACTTGATGGGGTAAAACAATAATCAATGCCGTAGCCCCTTCCATGGCCTTGGCAATGTCCGGCTCCGCCCGAACCTGATGCGTCATGCAGTCAGCATGTCTGTTGCCAAGACTATGAGGACATGGCCTACATTGCTGCCGATGTTAATGCCCGTCAGATACTTTACATTCTCATGTTTTTCGTTGATGATCTCTGTGAGCGGGCGCCCGTCGATCTGTAAAGGTTCTGTCGTGTTCAATGGACACAGCTCAACCGTGCGTTCAAACCTACCTGTTCTTCCTTCACCCACATGACGACCTCCTCTTCATATTTATTAGGATGACGTCTTGTGTTCAACCCTGGAGGAAGAAATTCTCAGGTCAGTTCATGGGAGTCTACGAGTACCACGGCCGAAAACCTGGACCTGCTATGCGAGCAATGGCTGACCCCCTAGTGAAGTGTCAGAGTTCCTCGTTAGTACGCCTTGTTAGAACTGGAGAGCTGGGTGAGTGTCCTGTGTAGAGAGTACGCTGACCAGTTACCAGAGCCAATGACGGCGACTTTCTCCTTCTTTCCGCTATGTGGCATTGATGCGGAGGTTGAGAGGTGAGCCTGTAGCGGGAGGATTCGCGGTCTGCATCGAGTTACCAAGTTACGACTAGATATAGAAAGCAAGAACATCGTACCGACACAAGAGATAGACGAGATGCCATGGTTGAGTGCGTTGTAAATGTGCAACCCCATGAGTGTGTAAATTTGGGTTATTGATGGGGATGTCCGTCCGCCCCACGGTTACAGGGATTGAACTATTCGACCATGTGGGTGGCAACGCTGTAGCAGCGGCCGTCTCGGAACACATGAACTGTATACAATGCTGACAGAAAGAAGTGGGCCTCAATTGTGGTATGATGACAGGTCATGGAAACAATGCGGCCGCGGAATTGGAGCAGGGAACGTTGAGGTCGCCTAAGCAACAGTAAATCACGGTGTCCGTGCTTCTGGCTCCTCAGTGAATGACGCCGTCCCCACTCCCGCTCCAAGTGCGGTTTGTGCTATCTTCAAGTAATGTGCCCCATTTAACCCTCCTCGCGGTAGCTTCCCGTAAAGTGCCGTTTTATCGGGCATGACCGTCGAAACGTGGACGTATGGCTTGAGCTGAAGTATCTCAGACGTATCAGGTTGGTATCAGAGGTATTTTGGAGCACAGAGCAAGGGAGTCAGGATTCTTTGAACCCAATAGATGCAGCAAAGTACAGTACGAACCGGAGAGTTGACAATTTCTTGTATACTCGGCGCGACGAAGTATCTGACTTTCTCATCAATCAAGCGGTATTTTGCTTTCCCTCCTACAACATGCTTTCCTGGTGCACCTGTGCGGTGTCCTCCAGGCAAGGCAGCGGCGCGTGTCCCTGTTGGAAAAAGTCTGGTCAAATCGACAAACCAAGACCAAGGCCGTACGGCATTTCGAACCTTTGTAGTAGTCCTTGTTCCCTCTCTTAGATGTCAGAGGAAACCTAGACGCTTTGCTGAATACGGCACGGGAGGAAAACATGAAGTCGCGGGAAATGCTCAAGCCGAAAACGTGTGCCTAAAGTCCGTTTAATTCCACAGACGCCGATGTTCGTCACTCCATTACCCTCCCATCCCTCTGCACTTAAAGCTGATGGGGCGCAAAAATCCGCCTACACAGGCACGTGGAGGGAAAGGAAAAGGATACAAGAGGAGTGGAGAAGGCGGTGTAATCTCTCGCAGAGATCGTTATGCAGATCTTGATCACATACGACCAGACTCGGCTGTAGATGCAGTTGAAGAACAGGGCGATGGCAGCGATAGCAGTGAGAACGAATCAAGTGAGGAGGAAGAGACTACTGTCACAATTCCAATGCCTGTTGCCATGTGGGTGAGCGGGGTATCATCCCCTCATTTGACTAGGCTTGCTTACGACCTCACCCACCGTCCCTTCTCAGGACTTTGATCACTGCGATCCAAAACGATGCAGTGGAAAGAAACTCGCACGCTTCGGGTTGATTCGAGATCTACGGGTGAATCAGAAGTTTCGCGGGATTGTCGTAACGTGAGTAACCCATCCTAGATCATAAAATCCAATGTCGGTGTTTAGCCCCAGCTCATCGCCTCAGGCCCAAGGGAACACAACCAATCTCACCGTCAGATCGGTCGATTATTGATGACAGTGGTATCGCGGTCGTTGAGTGTTCATGGGCTCGTCTGGACGAGGTGCCGTTCACGAAGATACGGTCACCACACGAGAGATTGTGTGAGTTCACTCCTCAAGACAATTTTAAAAGATTGTAGGCTGAAATATGGCGACTTTTCAGTGCCCTACCTCATCGCGACCAATCCAGTCAACTACGGAAAACCTTGGAAGCTTAATTGCGTAGAGGCTCTGGCAGGAGCGTTTTACATTCTTGGATATGATCAGTATGCAGAGAAGTTACTTGAGAAATTCTCATGGGGTCATTCTTTCTGGGAAGTCAACAAGTGTGTCACACTTGTCTCTTCAGTTCCCGAACCTTGGCCTCTGACCTCATTGCTCTTTCATTTTCAGGAATCTAATCAATCAATACAGGACTTGTAGCACCGCAGAAGAAGTCCAGAAGATACAGGAGGTTATTCTAATCAACATAGAGATGGATCGGGCGAATGTCAAAAGCTTGAAGAGTAAGCTGGGATGTGTCTAGATATATTTCCACTCCACAACTCTCATAACCTCCACCATATACCAGGCTTAAGCTCTGAAGACGGACTACAAAGCAATCCCAATCATTCTCCAGCTGCAAGTAGTGCATCAGTCCATACATTAGACGTGGATGTGAAAGCTAAAGTTTAGAGCATTGAAACTGTGATTATCGAGCTCGTAGCTTTGCGTCAGTCCGAATCATTTGAACTCATTCAAGCATCTCTCCTCGACATCGCTCGAAGCACCGTCCATGCTGACCTAAGCAACACGATGCTGCCAGCCTCTTGAGAAAATTTGAGCCTGAACTGAATGACCTTAGACCTCGTTCTCTCGCTTGCCTGCCTGATCAACTAGGGCTCACCCGCTACTTTCAGCTTGTAACGATCACATTATTACTTTCAACCTTACGACCCGGGGGAATATTCTCTGCCTGCAAGCAAGGAGTTGCAACGCCTCGTGCAATACGCGCCGCACTGGTCCCACCCATCATAGAGACAAGAAGGTCGCGCTTTCCACCTCAAGTCAAAGGAGTGACTCCATCCAAAGATGACTACCAGCTACCCATCGCCCCACTACGAAGATCTCGCAGAGACGCCAGGTCCTCTGCCCCACCCGTACCTACGCGAAGCCAAGCTCTTCATATCTGGACTGGCTCCCGACGTTCGGAAGGAGGATCTCGCCGAGGTCTTTCGGTTCTGCGTCCCATATAGACCTGTCTTGAACCAGGACGAGTCAGGAAGAACATTGCCAGGTGGGTTTAAAGAGGACTTCATATCGAACTTGCGGGCGATCACTGAGCTGCGATCGCCCCTTCTTTTAGGCCATATTGACTTTAGGGAACTCGCCGCTGGTATGGTTATTTTTAAGGCGCCTTCGTTGAATGAGGGCTAATAATTATATTTCTATAATCGCGTGCGATAGCGGAGAAAGCTCTTGCAACTTTACAGAATAGGCCATTGCCACCACCAGCGCCCAGCTGCAACATCGTTCTCTCTCCATTTCCACCGACCACGCCTCCTACATCCCTTCCGCCCCCTGCTGCGTTTCCTCGTCTCATCAAGCAACTTCCGTTTGGTATCAGCGATTCGCAGCTCTACGATCTGTTCAGGCCGTTTGGACCCCTTGCTAACGCTAGAAGCGAGGCTGGATTTGGTCCAGATATTGGCATAGTCGAATTTTGGAGAGAAGAGGACGCGCATAGAGCAGAGGCTGCAATGGTAGGTGACGTTGTATGCTGAGATTGCATGGCGTCCTAACCCCGTTGGTCTTAGCACGGCGCCGAAGTCGGAGATCATGCCATGTACGTGATATTTGCGCGTTTTCTCTCACTCGCCCGCCAGTCAAGACTCACACACAGACAATCACCCGGAATTCCATGACGACCGCGCCGTACAACAGCTCTATGGAGGTATACCAGCCGCGACGGGCTCCCGGTAGCCTCAGTGACTTCAATGTGACTGCCGCACCGTTTGTTCCAGCGAGCGCCTTGTATCAGCCGCAGGCTCCACAGCAGCAGTCAATACAGCAGTATAACCCGAATGTGAGCCAACCGTCCCATTACTTCCCCACTCACTTCCTCGCCATCCCTCCTCCTGTCACACCGCAACCTTTCTCCAATATCTTCTCCCTCTCGTCTCCTCCATTGAGTCCCTACGCTTCCGCACCGCATCCTCTCCCAACTCCGCAATCTCCCCAACCCTCAGCACAGCAGCTGTCGCAGTATATGTCGCCTACATCGTCGCTGGCGCCGGCGCAGTCGATGCAGCAACAAATGATGGCCGCTGGCGAGCCTTACAGTCAGGTGTCTGGACAGTCATTCCAGATGCATCCGTGGGGACCACCCCCACCATCTCAGTCGCCGCCATTGAACCAATACTACTCGCCACCGATGACACCCCAGCGTCAACAGCAGCAGCAACTGTACCCGATGCAAGGGCATTCACACTCTCCGATATACTCCTCGCCACTATCTGGTTCCCCTCACAGCAGCCCTTCGATGCAACCTTTCGGCGGCGGACGAGGATCCCCATCAGCATACTCCCCATACACTTACCCATACACACCCCCTCACGTGTCTCATCTATTTGTTAGTTGCTTTCCTCTACCGCGACCTGGGTCATCTGACATCCGTTCCTCCCTCGTTCCTTTTTCTCCCGTCTCTTCCCACAAACTCCCATGTTCATACATTCTTCATCATATTCACTGTTTATTGCTCCTACACAGAATACGCCGCCATACGGAGGATCATCTCCCTACAGTCGTTCGCCTCCGCAGTTGGCAGGAGCCTTCCTTCCCGGTAAGCTCTGAAAGCCTCCTGGCTTGGAGGCGCATCGGCTCATAGGACTTTGATTGTGTGATGCCTAGGTCCCGGCCAGCAGGTCCAATTTGGGTCTGGCAGTCACAGTGGGTTGATTGATCCTTGCAACCTCTTCATCAAAGTACGTTCTCTCTCGCAAACTCCATATCCTGTCATAGACTTATTGCGGGGATAGAATTTGGATCTAAACATCGACTCGAATGATCTATTCACCCACTTCCGCAGCGTGAGTATTTGGCTGTTCTACATTGTATAGATATCTAATTCTTTGAGTTCCTCCACCAGTACGGCCAAATTGTCAGGTAAGGGTCTTGACCAGTCTCCTCACCAAATTGTCTCACATTCTGATCTCCTTCTTTCAGTGCTCGTGTGATGCGTACAGAAACTGGTGCTAGTCGTGGTTTTGGGTTTGTCTCGTATCACACACCGGATCAAGGTCAGGACACGCCAGAATCAATAGAAAACTTTTTCTCACCTCGCATCATTCAGCCTCTCATGCAATGAGCATGATGAATGGAGCACTTCTCGGCACTAAGGCAATTGCAGTCCGTCTACATGAACCAAAACAATTACGACAAGAGAAACTAGCGACTAGGTTTTCAGGTGGAAGGTGGGCTAATATCAGGCGCCGCGCATAGCCTTGCTCTAAGGCTTCTTCTGCTCTTTAGACCACCGCATCCTCGCAGCGGCAGCGGAGCGACGAGCCCAAGCTTGAGCGAAGTCGCTGAGTTCAACTCGCCTCTTGATAGGAATCGTCGGAGCTCAGGCTCATACTATCAGGTCAGAAATCCCACGACGTTGTTGGCCTCTTCTGGTGCTAAAAATATTATAAAGGCCGCTCTCTCAGGAACTCTGAACCTACCTATGCGATACGAGGAGTTGTCGTCGTTGTCGCCGATTGTCAGGAAAGAAGTCTTGACAGGCGAACTTACGCGACGACTCAAAGGGTTAGGCTCTCTACAACCTGCGGAGGTCGACACTCTGGCAAACTCGTTGACCACCTTCTCGCTCGCGGAAGTCATCGAAGGCATTCACAACCCAGATATCTTGTCGGAGCAGGTCAACAAACTCAAGGCTCCACCGACACCAGAACCCACGTCACAGGAACCCGCTTCAGTGGCCCCTTCTTCCTCCGGAGAATCCTCGCAGCAGGTGGGATCCATCTCCCTGGCAAGCACACCGGCGATACCAGCCTCTGCCCCAGACCATCCGTCTACGCCACTCTCATATGCTACGTCCATAGCCGAACCCGCTCGAACGTCGTCGCCCGCCGGCTCCATTGCGATTGCCTCTGAAAAGGACAAGCTACTGGCTAGCGTCACACGCATCCACCCGGGTAATGCAGCGGAGATCACCGACCTCCTTCTTTCCTTAACAAAGAAAGAACGGGCCATGTGCCTCTTCAATGCGGAGTACCTGAAGAATAAGGTTGCAGAGGCAGTGGCAGTCTTGGAAGCGGATGACGACGCGGCAACTGAATCCGTGGCTACCGTCCCAGCTATCCCTATTACTCCTCTGGCTCCCGCTGTGACGACTCCGGCTCCGACTCCGACTCCCTCGACCGCGACTAATGGTAATGGCGATACCTCGTCCTCGAACCCGCCGATGCCGCAAACGCCGGAGCTGAGCTCTAAAGGTCCTTCTGCAGTCACTTCACCCGCTTCAAGCACCCCCAACCTGCCCCTGGAGACGGTATATACGCTTTCATACCTCGCTCGTCTATCTGCTTTGGAGATAATCAAACTAGCATCATCTCCGAACGCGACCGGTCTACCGTTGCCTAAAGCCGATCCGGAAGTTACCAAAGCTACAGACGAGTTCATTGACGCGCTGAAGGGTCAGTCTGAGGGGCAGAAGAAGCAAGTTGTCGGCCAGAAACTGTAAGCCTTAGTTAATCTCAACGTGGATACCGATGTTGAAATTTACGCCCGATCCCTGTAGCTTCAAAGTGGTGAAAGCATTTGGTATTCGCAATGTGCGTGCGGTCGTTTTCCCCCTTTTTTAAGCCTTCCTTCTGACATAGCCATGTGCCTGACACTTTGCCTCTCTAGCCAAAGGTCACCATCCACCTTGTTGACACGGAGGATCTCCGTGCTCTTGCACATCTCATGAACAGCTACCCGTCTGTCCTGAAAGAAAAGGTCTTACAGGCAACTGCAGCCACGACCAAGTAACGCCATACCAAAAATCAGCATAACGATTCCCGGACCAGTCCGACGACACATTGATGAACCTTAATCTCCATCGCTTTCTTATCAAATGATTTGATTTGATCTAAATGATCTATTTTGCTCGTGCCACTCGCGTTATCATTCATCACCTCACTCATTAAAACTCAATCCACTGCATTGTTCACAGTTTCGTGTTCACACAATCTTCGTCGAGCTTGGTCTCGCATAACGCTGTTGAAGCTCATTTGAGCCGCTTTAGCAATGTCAGCGCTTCTTCTTTTCCCCAAGTTTTGAGTTGGTTTGTGACCCTAACGATGTTTTATCTGTCAAGACCAGTGTGACCCTTGTGGATGTACATTCTTTCCTCGAAGCGTGCAATCTCAATCTGTCAGCAAAACCCGAATACCAATGCATTCACTAACTCGTTTCTAGCAGTACCCATATCGATGGCATCTACCGCTGACCGATACCTTTCAGGGGGGTGGTTGAATAAAGATCCCCGTCCCCACACAGGTGTAGCCCGGTGCTGACGGCGCGACCGAAGCGCCTGGAGAAGGAGGGTCGATGATATACCCTGCGCTGAGAAACAGTTCGTAAACGACAGGAGTGCCGGGGCTTGTCAAGATCGTGTCACGTGCACAAGCCCAGAACGTTGAGGTAGTTGGAGGACCTAATGACGTCAATGTCGAGTTATAAGCAGCTTGCCAGGTCGTGGTTTTCGGGGTGCCGCCAGTGGCCGTAGTAGCGGAGTCCAAGGCCCACGTCCTATCAGGCAGCATTGCAGTCGTTGTCAGCGATCCAACCTATGGGTCACTGTAGATGATCATTTGACAGCGACTAACAGGTTTCTTGCGTCGGGAATAATAGGGCTAAGGCCTCCTATGTCGAGCCAGTAGCTAAGAATTGGCATGGATTGGTAAGAAATTCTCTGCTCAAATGCAATAAAGTAAAATTCGCAGCAGCGATATACATACTATGAGCAAGCATCAAACGCCCCAAATCCCCCGCCAGCAAACGAGAAAGTTTCGTCGTAACCCTTCGTAGTCAATGTCGCGACACCGTCTAGAAGTGGGCCAAACCAAATGTCAGAATGTTTTGGAGTGTTTGGGGGGAGCGCTCTGACCTGTATTCGTGAGCTGGAATCCTTCCAGAGAAGGCGCCGTGGCCTAGCCCACAAGGCTCTGTCAGCCGTCGTACGCGATTTATCTGCAATGGGAACGCACGTACGATGGCAGGGGCTCCGAGGGGGATGACAAGGCAGGTGCCTGAGGTAGTGGGGGCGGGAAGGGCGACGATTGATACAGCGGCAGAAAGAAGACCGATGGTAAGACGGGTGGAGGAAATCATGTTGACGAGTGTAGCCGTGTAAGGTATACCGGAGGCTGGATCGCTTGTTAATATACCCCACGGGTGCTCTGGCAGCTGTGAAGTCGGTACAAAGTCGGTTGCAGTGCCCCAAAGCACTTCCTACAAAATCTACGAGGCTGAATGAACATCCATGCTTCCAAAACTAATCAGTCTTTGTGCCTGTAAAACACGCTAGATCTCTGTTGCGTCTGCTGATCTGGGGTACGAGAAAACACGCCACACAGGCCTAAATAGATCGATGTCTATTGATAGAAGATCTCCAAATTTTCCCCGACGAAGGCCTATTACTGTGGCTTGGGACCGGGATTGAATTGAACCAGGTTCAGGGACGAGCATTGCACACGCCCTGTGTCACTTGAGCCTATAAAGTGAGCCTTCAAGTCCCGAACAGCCGCGATCTCAGTGACAGGTAGCCCCGTTAAGTTGGAGGATGACTTCGTCTTCCAAACGATATCTATGAGAAGGAACCGAAGAATACGAGTTATACACGCCAATGGATAATAGTAGGCAGGCCGGAAGTACAGCCATATTGGGAAGACACGTCAATCCGACTCCTCCATCGGCGTTCGATTTGGCATCGACCCATCCACTCGATGACCCTCCCAGTCTACGTTCTGCGAGAGGGCAGATTGCAGGATTAACTCTTGGGTGTAGATCGGGAGGTGAAGTTGGCGTTGCTGTAGGCTCGCCCACAGTGTTCGATCCTCCACACACGATACGACATGATGCTTCGGGTTGGCCATATTGGATCTATGGGTAATGGAACCGGTTCCCTTCTTAATATCATTTTCAGCCTACGTATCAACGTGAGGATGTTAGGTCGCCCGTAAAGGCCGGTAATCAAGAGCGCCACCTACCTTCCCACCATTTGCTTCAATGATTCGTTGCATATCAGAATAGACAAGCTTGACCTTAGGGCTGATATGGAAGGTGTGTCCGACGAAGATCTTCTTCCCACCCCGAACCGATCGAACAGCATCCACAAGCTTGAAGTTGTGCTTCTTCTCCCCTTCTGGATCCTGCAGGAGAAAAGGCACCTCCTCTAGGGCAGTATTTTTAAAGTCAGAATCCAACCACTTAGCGACGTCTGAAAGTAGACACACCGACAAATTTCTTAGCGTCCAAGCATTTCTGTATCCACTGGGGAGTGACGATAACTTTGCCAAGTGCAAGGGCGATCAAAAACTTGACTGAACGCTTGACCCCATCCATAACCAAATGCGTGCATTGGGCAGGATCATTCTCCACAATTAGAGCGCCTAGTGATCGTAAGCCTTTGAGTTGTTTATCACTTAACTCTTTTTTCAGCTGGCTTGTCAGGATTTTTGGCTTCTTTGTCTTGGACAATCCAGCTTCAGACGATGGCTGACTGCTGATCAGGTTCAGAATAAGGACTCAAGATGAATGCGGTTAGAGAGTGAGAAGAAGCAGTGACAACTCACATAGGCGATGCCATTCGTACTTTCTTCGGTGCTTTGGATTTAACGGCTGGTGCTGGTTTGCTCGCTTCTTCTCCTCGTGATGAGACATCGTCATTTTCTTCCTCCTCATCCTCGTCCTCGTCATCGGCTCTCGCTTTGCCTTTCACTGATGTTTTGTATGATCGCGGAGAGGGCACCACTCTCGCAGCACCGCCGTCGGACTTCCTCCTCCGAATAGACCCACGCTCTTCACCGTCCGACTCCATGGTACTGCTCTCGTTCCTAGGACGCTTCTTCGAGTTTGAACTGGCATTCTCGTGATCCATCCTAAGCCGCTTGGGATCACCGCGACCAGCTTTCATGTCCCGCTGATACAATACGAGGTCAGGCATGATCGTGTCTCGGAGTTTTTCTTCAGCGGCAGTTGCGGCTCCGCGGCGTTGACGACCCACAGGTGCCTCGATCGTCTTTGAGCTGCTAGGCATTGAAGTTCGAACCTCTTGGGCAGTACGTGACGACTTAGTACCCGTAGACCGTTTTGTCTTGCGACCACTGTCCGAGGACGTACTGCCGTCTGAGACGTCTTCTTCAGAGGTGAGATCCGAGTGAGATGGTTCTCGCCGAGCTGGCTTTCGTATTTTAGAGGCAAGTTTTAGAGGTGCTTCAAAGTCGTCGGGGGATGAAGACCACGAGTCAACAATAGAGACTTTCTTCTTCAAAGGGCTGCTTTTGTTGGAAGTGGGTTTCACGATGCTCTTGCTCGTTGGCGATGCGTCCGATGCCGTCCGTCGGATAGACTTCGGAGATGACAGAGCTCCCAGACCTTTACGCGGCCTTGGTAACGAATCTATCTCAACGACAAGTTCCCGAGAGGCCATCGGTCCGACGTGAGACCTATGAACAGACAGACCGGCAGATCGTGATGCAGACGAGGCCTGGGGACTACGTGGAGAAGCCATAGGTAGGGATTTGGTTGATCGAATGGAGCTTGAACCTGGTAGGCGCGGTGTGTGGTGTGGCTTGGAAGCTACGACGTCTAGAGAAGCTCTACTATCTTCAAGATCGACCTCGTCTTCAAGATCTGTGGGTGTCGACGACTGCTTTCGCTTTACGGTGGGTCGGCTCGATGCTGCCGCCCGCTCTTCACCGATTAATCCATCAGGCGCTGTCCGCTGATTACTGAAGGAGACGGTCCTCTGACCACCCATTTCTGACCTTCTGCCCTGAGGCAACAATGGAACATCCTCTTCCGTAGTATAAATTGTCGGGTCGCGCCGTGGAGAAGCTGAGCTCCCCTGCTGGGCCGAGTTGTGTACCACTACGGTTGGCTGTTGATCCTCCTTAATGTCGTATCGCGGGGCGCCCTCCCTCACAGAAATCACAGCAGGTTCCGTGCGCATATGGTCCAACGATCCATTTTGGGACGTTCTGGGGATGACATGGTTGTGCACATCATTCGACGCATCAAGACCGCCAAGTTTGCGTGGGCGATTGGGCGACAGGGCGGGTGGATTGTTGGCTGACCGAGCGTTTGTGGAAGACGACTGGGCAGCGCCACCGCCATGGCCGCTATTCCTGCTGCTCGGCGACGTAGGCAGTTCCACTCCAACCCGTCGCGGATCGGTCTCCGAGAAGCCCATGTAACCCCTCTCGCCCAACAGATGCATGAAGTTGAGGCCAGGCGGGAATATGTTGTATTTCTTCACGGACGCTGAGCCGCCGATGGCGAGTGCCTTCCACTCGAGGAAGCAGTCCTCTAGCCATACATGGTTCACAACGGGAATGCCCCATGTGATCGCCTTTTCGACCTTGGTACCTACGAGGCTACATTGGAGCGGGGCCCCTATTAGAAGTGTATACAGAATATATGCCAGGAGGCAGAAGAGTATTTTTACTCACGTGGCTGCGATGACCAGCGTGTTCTTCTGAGAGAAGCTGGCTGTAAATTCTGCGCCAGTGAGGCTGATCAGTTGCTTCATGTACTCCCGCGAGTCGCCAGTGTAATTTGTGATCGTGATATTCTGATGTGAAATAGATGATGTTAGAATGACGAGCGGTTGCAATAGGTTCTACGAGATGGAAATATCAAAGTTGACTCACATGGTGCTCGAACCCCTTGATAGCATAATTCGGTATCGGGAAATGCTGCAGTTGATCGAGGGGGCTTGTAAGCCTCTCCACCTGTTCGACGTAGAGTGCCCAAGCAAGGCTTCCTATCGTGATATTCCTTCGCACCGCCTATATCGCGCGGGATAAACCTTATGAGATCCTTGACTTGTAGGATAGGGAATTCTAACCGACCTCGTCGAAAGCTAAGCCGGAGCGGAACCGACAAACCAACACGTCGACTACGTCGATGTTCCCTTCTCCGACCACAACATGACCTCCGTTGCGCTTGATACTGTCCTCCACCGTAATCCGAACATCTTCACTAACGCCAAGATCGTCCGCTAGCAACACCTGCTTTCCACTCCAAATGTTGTTCGTCTTCTGGCGAGTCGATTTGGACCGTTTCTCGCCACACGCTTCTAGCACGGTCCGATACAATGAGTTTTTTTCAGTTGATTCGACGATGACCTTCAGCCTGTCGATGAGTTCGCCTTGGGGGGTCGAGGCGAGTGCCGCAAGGGGCTTGAAGATTGCGGGGCTTGGGAAGGAATAAGGTCCGGTTGGTATCTTTTGCTGGAGATGCTGGCAGTCTTGAAACCATGTAGGGACGACTACCTCTAGATCGAGAGTTTGCTTAAGTCTCATCGCAGCTTCGTATACATCCTGTGGTGGGAAAGGATTGCCAGTCAGCGTATGATATAAGTCCGAGAAATGAGCCTACCCCTTGAGGAGCCAATGCAAACACATGTGTGACATCCGTGGTAAAAGCGTGCTTCCATTGGCCACCGTAAGCATACATCGCCCCGCTCAAGGCCTCAACATCGTTTCGTGGCAGCTACTCATGCAAGACGCGTTATTGCACTCTCAGAATCGTAGTAAGGATATTTAAAGCACGCACGTCACCGTTGCTGACAGCTATGACACCAGACATGAACTTGCTTGGATCGGGTGAATAGTACTTAGGACTAAACAAACGTAGTGCATTTGAGATTCCATAGGACATATACATGAGGAGACACGTACTTCATCCGCTTTCTGTGCTTGACCGAATGCGCTAGCCAGACTGTCTGCAATGAGATTGCCATCGAACGTCAGGTAAATGAAACAGTCCGACCACGACCGAGAAGCCAGCTCACTGTGGCCATCGCAGTATCAGAAGCCAAACGACTGCCTTCCTTAAGATCTAGTGTCTCCGTAATCACAAGATTCGCGTCTAGCCATGTCTCCGCGGCAGTTGCCCCTCTTGCTATAAGCACTCGACGCGCCTCCCGCCGAGTCTCCTCTGGTAGGGCTGGGTCAAGGACGAACTCGATGCCGGTAAAGATTTGTTCAAGCTGTTCTTCTGCATTCTCTTCGGATAGGTATCCTGCCATACGTTCCGCTTACCGCGCCAGTTCGAAATATTCAAGAGGGGGAATGGGAGCTCACGGATTGGTTATGGCCGGTTGGTTCTGCAATAACAGAAGTCGTCGGGTTACGTAACCACGCGTGTTTATAGGGTCTTGATAGCAAAGCACAAACAGAGACGCAGATCTATTAACTCAATTTCAGTGCTTTCTATTTGTTGTCATCGACCACAGATCGTCAATTCAAAACTAGGATTCACCCAAACCCATCCGATTTATCCAACCTTTCTGAGCCCCTGCTTAAACAATGGACTCTCAACCACCTCATCCCAATGGTGTATCATCCTCGTGCTCTCGGTCGATAGTCTAACCTCTAGCCCAGTCCGACTCTTCATTTCTTCTTCATACGCATCGATTGATACTCCTCTCCCCTTAACATCTGTGTGCCCCATGTCGTTAATGGTGAACGAAGAATACGCAGGGACCGCAGATGTGCAGTCGCCCATTGTGTCAGACGATATATCAGACGATGCAGACGATGTAAGGGTGAGGAATGACCGGATGCGGTGAACGAGTTCGAGAGCGTCTTGAAAGGAGGAGTTGAGCCCTTGGCCTCTCTCTGTAAACATCAGGAATGGGGCGATGGTGAAGAGCCTAGAAAAGTGAGCTCTCACGAAAGGTCATTGGGTGTGCTGCATCTCCCACTAGGGTTACACGACCATTATGATTATCCCATTGATGCTCCGAAACGCTCGGATCCCACATCGAGAATGGCGTGTACCACACCTTCTGCCCCTCCGGCAACCATTCAAAGCCGCTCCTCCATGGTTCCGAAAACGATTTGGCCATCTCCTTCATTTGTCTCAGCTTCATGCTGTTCGTCCAGTCTTTCGTCTGCTCCTCCTCCTCCAGGCTTGTCTTGAATGAAATCATGAGACTCATGACCCATGACTCTGGTTCGAGCGGATTTTGTGCTGAATGAAGACCGCACCAACCCATGTACCCGAGAGGATGAATACCTGCTATGTAAAGAGGGTGGAACGAGCGTAGGAAGCGAACTTGCGACTCGGTGAAGGTCGCATATACGAAACTGAACGCGAAGGGGAGGGTAGTGAGTTGCGCCTTTTCAGGACCAAGTAGGAGAGTACGGACGGTCGAACGGTGGCCGTCGGCTCCGACCAACATACAGCCAGTGGCCTCAGTTCCGTCATCGAAACATGCAGTCACATTCCTCCCGTCTTCGGAGTAGAGAATGCTCGAAAGCGATTTGGAGTGCTGAATCGCGATGCCAGTGGAGAGGAGGGTACGCAGCTTGCTGCGAATGATCCTCCAGAAGTGAGGGACGACGAAAGAACCAAGGGTATCGCCACTTTGGGCGTTGAGGTAGCGAAGGGTGTCTTCTGGAGGACAGGGCTTGCTAATGGAATATTATTGTCAGAAAGCTGACAACATGGGTAAAGTAGAGGAGCAAGATGGTACTCCTACCTCGGATCAACCTGACAAGTCTCCAACTGAGCAAACAGTTCTGGCGGAATCAGAGATTGAAGGACGGGAGCTCCCCACTTTTGAGGCTCTCATTAGGAATGTCTCCATAGAGCGGAAAGACGAGGGCATCTTCGTACATGGAGGCCAATATTCCAGTCTCTGGCGCGCTGTACATCAGCCGGCTCCCGTTCGAAGATGAGGAACTTGATGCTGGCCTAGAATATGGCCAGATGAATACTGTGAAGAGACGTCTTGTAACACATTCGCGGACCTGTTTAAGACCTTGCGCAATGGCTAAGCCAGTGAGACCTGTGAGACCATTAGAGATGGGATGGAATGCATGGGTGGGTGTGCATAAAATCACACCTGCGCCGATAATCAAAACCGTGTCCGCATCGCCGGAAGGGACGATCTCAGTATCTGACATGGTAGCCTGAGGGGTGGTCTTGGGAAGTATTCAATACAGGGGCCCGTGAGTATTGGCACAGACGCCGAACCTTCGCCGAACACCAGCACTACCACTTCATTCTCATCTGGCTCGACTAGTCCTTTATAAAGCTGCCAGAGATTAGGGCCCGGATCTGGCATTGCTGAAGAGGAGTATCTGGCCTCCCAAAACCAAGAAAAGTAGGGGCAAAAGGGGCCGGAGGATGAGTGCGCTCACCACACAAGACACTCCGTTACACCCATGTACTCCCTTCGATCGGGATCGAACCGATGGCCTTGGGATGACAAGATATCCGATTACAGTCCCACGCTCTTCCAGCTGAGCTACAAAGGGTTGGTCGGTAATGTCGAGCAGCTACATACTCGGACCCACCAAGACGGCTTCAACATCTTGTACTATCTGGACTCTCGAGATCACAAACTCTAGCTTCTATAATGCTATAAGGTCTATTACGTGACTTGATCCCCGCCATCCTTGCTACCGTGAGTCGGTTCCTTTCCAGACGCATGACCAACCGGCAAGCCAGCGAATTTGCTTCGCAACGCCTCGTATCGTCTTCTCTGTATCGCAGAAACAGATGGAGAAATTCTCTCCAGCGCCTTTTCAAAGTTTCCGAAGCCTAATTCGATTGACCCCGGCTCCATTCCCATCATCGCATCACCCGCACCTGCAAGCGCATCTCCTTCGTCCTCTTCCTGCGCTTCGAACGTCTGAAACACAAGATGCGACTTCAACGCTCCAACAGCCGCTTCTCTCACCCAACTCGCGATGTCTGCGCCACTGTATCCTTCGGCCTTTGAGCTCCCAATAAGGCCTTCGACATCTCGGAAGACCTGTCCGTCAAACCCGCCTTGGATCGGGATGACCTTCTTGTTGCCGCGCTTTGAGGTTCGACGGCCCGCACCGACCAAGGTGCGCATGATTTCTACGCGTTCTCCAGCATTGGGTAAGTCGACATAGAGGAGCTTGTCGAGTCGGCCAGGCCGACACATGGCTGGGTCGATCATATCCGGTCGGTTCGTAGCTGCAATGACGTACACCGAGGTTCCTCGTGATTCCAAGCCATCCAACTCCGTGAGGAGAGTATTCACAACGCGGCCCGATGCTTCCGACTACTCATGCAGTTCTGTAAGCTAACACGGCGTGTTTGGCTGATAAAACGTCGGGACACATACCAAACTATCATCCCGGCGAGGTACGAGCGCATCTAATTCGTCGAAGAAGATAATACAAGGCGAGGATGCCCGAGCGCGTGTGAACACCTGCCGCACTGCACGCTCGCTTTCGCCAACGTACTTTGAACGCCCGCGTGATTAGTACATTATTTCAGATTGGTGTGACAAATCCTGACCTTGTTCAATAGCTCAGGCCCTTTCACATTGATGAAGTTAGCTTTGCTCTCGTTGGCCACAGCTTTTGCGAGCAAAGTCTTCCCGCATCCTGGGGGACCCCATAACAGAACACCGCACGGCGCGTCAACCCCGACCAGTTTGAACAGTTCCGGTCGCCTCAAGGGATGAACTACGGCCATCGACAGCTCTTCTCTCACGTTCGCAAGAGCACCAACATCTGCCCATGTGACATCTGGGATGGTGGCAAATCCTTCCCGTTTGGATGACGGTTGTACCCCTACCAGCGCGAGCTTGAAGTCTTCCGAGGTGATTTTAAGAGGCGAGAGCTGGCTCTCCGTCAGTGTGTTTGGGTGTGCTCGGAGAAAATGGGCGATCGAGGTCGCTGGAAGAGCATTGGGGGGGAGGGAGGCGAATGGCACCTTCAAAGATGCTTCTGACATCAGAAGTTTGGGCTCCGTTCCCTCCGATGACAATGATTGGTCGATGGGCATGTCTGCCATGCTCGTGGTGTCCGGAGGTAAGGCGATGAATCCCTCAGCTAACCCTTTGAAGATCCGTTTGACTGCAATTACGCCTGCAGCTCCTGTCAACGCTGATAGGTCGGCACCGACAAATCCCGGGGTAGCTTTTGCGAGGGCCCGAAAATCTAAATCCCCGGCAAGTCGCAGTTTGGCAGACTGAACTCGGAGAATTCTGTGACGAACAGAAGCAGTTGCTATGGTTGAAATGAGTCCTGAAAGCGGTGAGAACTCACTGCTCTCTGGCCTGTTCGTCAGGTACACCCATTGTGATTTCATGATCAAACCTCCCAGCTCGTCTAAGAGCCGCGTCCAGAGAGTCCGGACGGTTTGTCGCACCGATCACCATGACCGCGTGGTTGTTCGTTTTCTCCCATGCCAAATCTATAGTTGGGGATATCTACCTTCAAAAGTAAGCTTATTCAAGGTATCGTGCTCCACGTACCATCCATGCAAGTCAGGAATTGAGCGACGATACGACGTTCCATTTCACGCTGAGCGCTTTCGCGTTTCGGTGTAATAGCGTCAATCTCGTCAATGAAGAGCAGACAAGGTGCGATACGCTGAGGGGAGGCTATAGTCTGTAAGCCACAAGAGAGGGTTTGGATTTGGGACTTGACATGCGAGCTGACCTTAGCCTCTTCGAACGTCTCACGCAGGGTCTTTTCTGATTCGCCGGACATCCCAGAAACTATGGAGGGTGCAGAGATACTGATGAACGGAACACCAATTTCCTACTCGACGAGGTGAGGTAACTCAAGCTAGAATCACAGGCCTTAGACAATCAGGAGCTATTGACTCACTCCTGCGATGGCATTGGCGAGCAAGGTCTTCCCACACCCGGGTGGTCCATGCAAAAGTATGCCCCTCGGTGGTTGTACTCCGGTATGAAGGTAGACTTCGGGATGGCACAGTGGCATCGCCACCAGTTCTAACATCTTTTCAACACAAGGTTGCACTCCACCAAGGTCAGATAATCGAGTTGTCGGAGGAGGATGCTCAGCTGACACCCCTCCAGTCACGGCTTTCCGCCGCTTCTGGGGAGGGTCCGTCACCACCGCTCTGTTGGATCGTTCCTTTCTCTTCGATGGAGTGGCTGAAGATACAGAGGTAGAGGCTCCATTGCCGTTGAGGGCACAGCTGCTCGGTTGCTCGGCACCGACATCGAGATGGGAACCATCAAAAGCTGCAGCTGCACTGTCATCTACTTGGGGTGTCATTGCGCCATTCGCAGGAGTCATGGCATCTAGAACTTCGACAGCAATTGGTTTGTTGAGGTTCAGTTTAGTCCGCCTGTGATTCGACCAGAGACCTTGCATGGATCGGTTGAGCGCATTGGGACCCTAATCTTACCCGGATCAGCGACCAGAGCAGTTCTCTCCTTTCCGCCTTAACAGCTCACCGAAATGTCCATAGAAGGGAGGAGGAAATTTCAAGCTCGATTCTCCAGTCGATGTTCAGCATTCAGTGCAAGCTGGTGCAAGCACAAATAAGCCCCTGAACCCTTCTGGTTCTTTGACCCGAAGGAAAGGCATATGCGCGTTTTCGGTGTCAGAGCTCTACCAATGCGTTTTATCACTGGACTTGGTGTTATGTCTAAGTCTGCACTCCACTGAGTGTATTTGGCCTCATCCGTATTACCGCTCAGGTGGAACTCCGAGCATCATCGTCCCAGTCGAATCCGCTCGTCCCTAATTCCATTCCACCATTCACCAGCGGCAATGAACCCCTTCCCTTCCCGCTTCACACTCTGAACGACGAGCGCTGTGCCATTCCCGCAGAGCACTAAGAGGGCTTTGAGCTCCGGAAGGAACGTGCACTCCCCCGGCTGTTCAAGTGATGTAGGAGGGTCGAATTCGGCCACAAAGACACCGGAAAGGATCAACCTCCTCGGTGGCTCCTTTTTTTGGGAATTGGGCATAAAGGTTGTGACAAGAGGCCGCTAAAACATGCGCCTGGCGTGAATCCCCGTACATGAAATCATCGCACGAGACGCGGCTACACACCTGATGACCATAAGCGCGATGAAGCCGGTCGATTCGTTGGGCGTCGTCAGTCCAATTAACATCCCCGGCTTTTGCTCTGATCATTCTTGTTTTTGTCGCCTGCGAGTGATCTTGCGGATATTTTGTAAACTATAAGACAAATTGAACAGCTGTGAATATAGGGAGGAGGGGAGGATTAAGTACTCACAATGCCCTTCGATAGTCTACGCAGCACTTCCACCAACAGCTCACCGCCCTTTTGAGCCAATATTGGTGCCAGTGTGTTGTATGATGCTCGCGGAGGGATTTTCTAGATTCCGGATCTCAGCATCTGTTCTCTATCTACTATAATGTACTGTGGATGAGGTACTTACCACTTTCTCAATCGCATGAACATCCCCGGTATCGAAACCTTGAGACACGTCCTCCATATTGATGACACTGACACCAGTCTCTACATCATCATTTGCAATGGCCGTTTGTATGGGTGAGGGGCCACGGTATTTTGGTATCAAAGACGGGTGTACGTTGAGGCGATGATCGAACAGGGAGAGAACGTCGTTAGTAATGGCGCGGCCATACGAAGCTGATATGATCACGTGATTCAGTGCTCGTTCATTGAATGGTGCAGGAGGCTACGGGGAAGTTGATTCAGCGGGATATCTTGGCATGTGACTGGTCACCATCGCAGATGCCGACGCACAAGCCAAGGGGTCATGCCTTCCAACTCTTTGGGTATAAAATGGCAAGGGACGCCAAAATCCTTTGCAAGGATACCTAGAGGGGCTGAACGGGGGATTAATAGCCCTCGCCTGACTAGAGTAGAGTATTAGACGCACCTTACATCTTGAAATTTCGCTATGCCGCCGGCCAACGCGGTCGTCAGGGGTTGTCACGACATCAATATTTGCCCAGACATCTGGAACCCAGCCGTCGATATCTAGGACAGCTGTAACCAAATTAAACATTCATCCGCTCACCTTGTGCCTTGAGTATTTCCTTGAAAACAACACAAGAGAAATCGTCTCGCCCAAAAAACAACAACTTCAAGGGCCCGCAACCATAATGGTTATGAACGCATCGGTGGTGAGGGAGGAGCCGCAATATTCGTTTCGGCGCTAACATTACGCGTCGGAATATGGTTTACCGTAGACACTTGGGTTCAGAGAGGAGTAAGTGCGAAAAGACAGGAAAATGGACTAGTGCGAATCTCAACATGGTTGATCGATGTTTGCTTGGTCTGGAATGATAGGTGCCCTCTTGCACATCGAGCGCCTCACGCACAGGAGTTTCTCCTCTTTTGAACCTTCAACGCGTTGATGTCTGCCCTGACAGGCTATGTCGATCGTGAGTCCTTCTCGCCCTTGCAGCCAGTGTACTTGAGGATTGACTTCAGCATGTATAGGCCGCGTTCTACTCATCATGCATGATGGAAGAACGATAGTCGTGCGCATCTCTCCACAGTCTAGAAGGACACGTATCGCCATTTTTGACTGATTTTTCTGTGGCAGGGTACATTAGCCGGCTCCGACATGAAGGTCAACGTCATTCTGTCTGATGCGGTTGAACGCGTTTATAGCCCTGATGAAGGCGTGGAGGAAGTCCCTCTGGGCTTATATTTGGTGAAAGGAGAGCAGATGTAAGTTCTACTATTTAGAATTTCGTGTTCAACGTTTCCCTAATACTCAAGTATCATTCTCAGCGTGCTGATTGGTGAGGTAGATGCGGAGAAAGATTCCAAAACGCCTCTATCGGATGTTCGTGCAGACCCTATACCCCATATCCGATATTGAAAAGTCGCCTTACGATGAGAGACAATCCTGTGGACCGGATATGAATGATTCTCGCAACTGAATGTTGGTGTTAGTCTGTTTGTTTCTACATCACTGAAACGACCTCAATATCACCGAAGCTATCTAGTCCTTTCTATCAGCGCGCTGCCTCGGGTTCAGGATGTGTCCACTTCCCGATCCACCAATTCACGTTCGACTTTCTGATCTTCAGCTCGTCAATAGTCCACATGCCAACCTCAGTGGTTCCTCTCCATATGCCGTCATTCTCCCCCACTTGCCACTCAATCCCCAAACTCTGTGTCTGTTGAAGGAAGTTTTGACACACCTATTGGTGATGAGTTAATCAGAAAGGACTTTTCTCTGGACCCAACTCTCTGGTTCACGCACTTCAGGCGACGTATACTTCCCCGCTCCAACATAAGCTCGAGCATGGGCTTCTTTGCTCAGTAAGTTGACAAGAGATTTGATCAGGTCGTCGTGGGATGAGCGAAAGTGTAGAAGATCCGACAGAATAACGATATCATAGCCCTTGTCGCCTTCTAGAACTGACCTGGGTGCAAGCGAGTCAGCGATTCCGTTTGGCAACAATGAGACTACCTTGGTCCCTTACTCAAGCGGCGCTACATCATCGCCCCACCTGTATCCAATGCAGTGGATCCGGCAGTTCGGTACAAAGAGGTGACGATTGCCATCCACATTTTTCTTTAGATTCTGCATAAGCAACTCATCGGGATAGTCTGTGATCGTGGCAACGGTCGGAGCATCACGTTGACATGCTGATAGCAAAGAAGGGAGCGCAGTGCCAGCGCCCAGCTCCACAATCGTCTTCGACTTGACTGGTAACAATCCTCTTTCAATCGCTTCAGCAATCAGAAGCGAGGGGGAGAAGAGTTGATCGGCCAACAAAGTGTTGGCCTAAAGGGCTAGCTCAGCTATAAGAATATGCTCTCTTCTCTCTTCCGGGTACGTCCTCACCTTTCCCTCCTGGCAGAATGGAATAAGTCATTCGTTGATGAATACAAGCTAGACATCCCCACTCACTTTCGGAGCCACCCAGAGCTTTATCTCCCCGTATCTTATGTATTCTAGCTCTTCCCTGTGATCTGTATCGGAGTAAAGAAATCTGGAATCTGCTAGACCGTTGTCGTCATCGTCGTCTTGCATATCTTTTGAGGTTTGTGTTCAGAACGTGAGCGCTTGTTTCTACTGAGCCTTTTAATTACGCCCACTTTTGCGACTTCCAACGCAAAAATCGCTATGCCACCAAAAGACGTAAAAGATTCTGGGAAGCAAAAAACCCTCTACGGTTTTTTCTCCAAGGCGCCAGTCAAGTCGTCTAATGATACGTCGGCATCGGCATCAGCAGCGCTCAATCAATCCACTTCATCCGCTACTACAGTGACGTCCGAAACGGAGAGGCAAACGCGTCGCAACGTCATGTCGACTCCCATTGATAAGGGAAGCCGAACCACCTCGTCGTCGTCGGGTCTTCCAAGCTCTTCCTCGTCAGCCGCCAAATCCACCGCGAGTGAACGTACGCAGGCGATTGATGTCGACATGGACGACGGAGACGAGAGTGAGCCCATCGTCACGAAGAAAAAGGTGTGTGGTTGAAGTCAACAAGTACAACGCGTCTTTGGGCCCTGAGGTTGCTCCTGGCCTGTTTTTGATTCCGCAAAACGTCTTAGCCGCTGAAGCGCAAAGTAGTTGCCTATGATTCCGATGGCGAGGATGTGGACTTGGAGAAGTTCAGTTTAAAGCTCAGTCAGTTTCAGAGGCCCTCCCTCGCAGGTCGGAGCAGTATTACTGGAAGCGACGCGTCGTCTTCGGCTTCTAAACGTAGGTCGTCCAGCTTTCTTTTCGTTAGTATTATTGCAATATTGACCAATTCTGTACATCTTTAAGCGGGCCGTATGGCCAAAAGGCGTCGGACGTCTATTGCATCTGCTGACGAAGACGATTTCATCGCTGGATCCGACAGTGATGATGAGGAGGAGGAGGGGCGCCCCGCCAAGTCCTCCGGCTCGCGACGAGGATCCTCTTCGGCGTCAGAAGTGGACGCTAACATTGGCTCTGACGAGGATCTGGACGAAGGAGATATGCCGAAGAAGAGACTCGCAAAGCCGAAACAACAGTCCAAAGTAGGGTTTATCTATACCTACACCGTCCCATGTTGCTGAAAACTCCATTCTCATTCGCTTTTCAGCCCATTCGCCCAGCAGCCAAACCATCTGCGGGAACTCAGTTAGCATCGAACCAATTCCTCACAGAAGCTGAACGTCGAACGCAGGAGACCAAGCAAGATAAGAAAGGCTCCGAGGAATGCTATTCGTTCTTGCTGGATATACAAGACGTGCGCTTATACTTCCATGGATCCAACCCACTACCTGTTTCTGATGACTATACGTTTGCCTGATTTACAGAAAGATGGCAATCGCGAATCTGACCCCGGTTACGATCCGAGAACCATCCTTATACCGAAGAGAGCTTGGAGCTCATTCACCCCATTCGAGAAGCAGGTGCGTTGCAAGTTAGAGGGCAAGACGAGCTCAGGTGACTTGATCTCGATGTCTATCGTCTAAACTTTCTACTTTCATCACTATATAGTTCTGGGAGATCAAGCAGAATCATTGGGATACGGTGCTGTTCTTCCAGAAGGGCAAGTTTTACGAACTCTATGAGAATGATGCACAGATTGGCCACACGGTGTTTGACCTGAAGCTGACCGATAGGGTTAGTCATTTATTTCGGTTCACGACGCGCACACATCTCTGATTTACGAGGTTCGGCTTGCCCTCCAGGTCAAGATGAAGATGGTTTGCCCTTTCTCTTTGTATGGTGTATGGAGTGTCGTAGGCTAATCTTGTTGACATTCTTTAGGTTGGTGTTCCCGAGTCAACTTTCGAAATGTGGGCTGGCAAGTTCCTTGCAAAAGGGTACAAAGTTGGTCGTGTCGATCAAGTGGAGACATCGCTGGGTGCAGAGATGCGCTTGGCCGCGGCAAAATCCGGAGGATCGAAAGCAAAGCCTTCTGGCACAGGCGGGAAGGAGATTGTCAGAAGAGAGTTGAGCAAGGTCCTGACGACTGGAACGCTGGTCGACGGCCATATGTTGACGGACGACCAAGCCGGACACTGCGTCTCCATTAGAGTGAGTTCCACGCACGCTCTTGAATATCAATTATGTGCTTATTATTTCTGGTACGTAGGAACTCGAAGAGGAAGATACTTTTGGGATATGCATCCTCGACGCCTCGACTGGGGAGTTCAACCTCAGTTCGTTTCCGGACGACAATTGCCGGACGAAGCTGGAGACCATTATGAGGCAGTTGAGACTCAAAGAGTTGGTCTACACTAAGGTTCGCTCACTTCGAAGATATTCGCAATGAGGACGAGCTGATGGTCTTAAAACGTAGGGCAATTTATCTGTTCCGACGACACGCCTGCTCAAAAACATTCTGCCATCTTCTTGTTTGTGGACGGCTCTTCGCTCTGTAGAAGGTTACTCGTATGACGAAACGATTGAAGCGCTCGACAAGCTTTTCCGTCCAGCAACTAAAGGCGATGACGATGATGCTATGGATGAAGATGATCAAAAGCAGAGTGAGATCCCGGAAGGCATTAAGCAAATGCTCGACAACAGGACAGCAGTCGAGGCTATAGGCGCGATGATTTGGTTCGTATTCCACTACCTTTGTCACTGCTGGGCATATCGCACTCATCCATCCCTCCCCTTTTCAGGTATCTTCGCCAGCTGAACATCGATAAGGACCTCCTAGGGATGAAGAACTTCAACATTTATGATCCAATGAGGCAGGGGCAGGGGCTCATCCTTGATGGACAAACTCTGTCCCATATCGAGGTGCTACAGAATAGTGAAGGTAGGTCAATAGTCCCCGCCATTTTCCAGGAGCCTTTTGCTAAATACATGCAATCTAGGGACGGACGAGGGATCCCTTCACAGGATTCTAAACCGGTGCATTACGCCTTTTGGGAAACGGCTTTTCCGCATCTGGCTCTGCATGCCCCTCCGCGAAGTCAGCGCGATCAATGACCGTCTGGATGCTGTACAGGACCTCATGAACGCTCCCACCTTGGATGATGCCTTCAACAATCTAGCAAAAGGCCTGCCAGATTTGGAGCGTATCGTGTCCCGGATCCATGCTGGGTCCTGTAAGGTCGTTGACTTCCTCAAGGTTTTACAGGTGATATCCCGAATATGTATGATTTCAACTGCAAGGTTTCTGACATGGATATTCGTCGATTAGGCGTTCCGCAAACTTAGTGCCGGATTCAAAGCGCTCGAAGGAAAAGTGGAAGAGTTTGAATCAAAGAGTATCTCAGGGTTACTAAGAGCTGCCCCTGACCTTAACCCATATATCAAGAACTTGGAAAAATCCTTCGTACCACCCAAAGAAAAGGCTGGTGAGTAAAATTTGTGATAACGACGTGACACCACCATCATTCATTTATACAACTTAGACGACTTGCTGATTCCACGCGATGGATGCGACGAGGCGTACGACGAAGTTGAAGCAGAGATATCTGACCTCACGACGAAGCTGGATGATGCGCTGAGTAAACTCTCAAAGAAGACTGGGTAAGGCTGCAAGCAGCCCTCTTCTCCATTCAACGGCTTAATTCACATACGCCTCCTTCCAATAGAGCCAAACTTCAATTCTGGCATTCGTCTCAAGGTGAGGCTCGTCGCTGTAATTTCCCATGATGCGTCCAGCTAAATTCACATGACCTCAGGTACTAAGGAGATCTACCTTGTTCAGTCTCCGGCTGGGCAGAAAGGCATTCCCAAGGAATGGACAAAAGCTTCTGGAACGAAGGTCAGACTTACCGTACTACTCAAGTTGTAGAGACTGACTGACTTTCATTTTCCCCCACCAGGCAGTCAACCGATGGAACGTACCAGAACTAGCAGGCATGATTCGAAGTTATAAAGAAGCGCAGGAGAACAAAAATGCTGCTATCAGGAACTTCAAGAGCAAGGTATACGCCGACTTCGATACGGATAGGGAGATGTGGCTCCGCTTAGTACGCACGATGGCAGAGGTATGATTTAGTATTTGAGACCCTATACATTACGACCTAGTTGCGCTTACACAGACTGCCGTTCTCAGCTTGACTGCTTGTTCAGCCTGTCCAAGGCATCAATCGCAATAGGAGAGCCGTCATGCCGTCCCGAATTCGTGGAATCGGATGAAGCATTCGTTGACTTTACAGCCTTGCGACACCCAGCGCTCTGCTTAAGAGACGATTTTATCCCTAATGACGTGAAGATGGGCAAAAGCGCTCAAGGCATTATGCTACTGACAGGGGCGAACATGGCTGGCAAGTCGACAATGATGCGCATGACCGCCGCAGGAATCATCATGGCGCAGCTTGGGATGTTCGTCCCGGCCGAAGCTGCAAGGTGCGGTACCCAACCCAGATGTATTTATATCCTTTCTGATTTGACTTTTTGACGTTTAAAAGGATCGCACCGGTAGACAAGATCCTGACCAGGATGGGTGCTTACGATAACATGTTCTCCAATGCCTCGACCTTCAGGGTGGAGATGGATGAGGCGTAAGCTGACAATGTGACTGTGTCCGCCCTATGCTGACGTGGGAATTGAACAGATGCAAAATCCTGAGAGAAGCCACTCCGAAGTCGTTGGTCATTCTTGACGGTAAACTGAGCCTAACTAACCGTCATTGCCTCGGGCGCTCAATATCTACTTCCCTTTCAGAGCTGGGACGGGGTACCTCAACCTTCGTGAGTGCGACGAATCGGTTTCTGAATGGTTACTCACTTTCAATGATTTTACTAGGATGGCATGGCCATTGCTGGAGTGAGCGTACAACCCCTAGGAAATGACGAAACCGACCACTGACACCCATTCCATCGCATAGGCTGTCTTACATCAGCTTGCCACTCACACGCTTGGGCTCGCTCTGTTCGCTACTCACTATTCGAGTTTGACGCAAGATTTCGCATATCATCCGAACATTAAGAATATGCACATGAAGACAGCCGTCGATGATGAGAAACGGGAGGTGCGTTTCACCCTCGTCTCCGCTCTTCGGGCATGCGTTGGCCTGACGTGACGACATTACTCCTAACAGCTCGTATTCTTGTACAAGCTGACCGAGGGCATAGCGAGCTCCTCCTTCGGAACTCATGTCGCGAGCCTTGCCGGTGTTCCACCCGCTGTGGTGACCCGCGCGGAGGTAATATCCGACGACTTCGCGGCTCAATTCCAAAAGAAACTCGATACGAAACGCACGTCGACTCTCTCGCTCATGGCGCAGGCGGATTTTGCCTATCTCTGGAAGCTTACGAAGGGCGAGCTGTCAGTGGATGCAGATCCCGTCCGCGCCCGACGGGTGATGAGGATGATTGCCCAAGCTACCCCCACCTATGTGAAAGCGAGTTAGCTATTGTAGGACACTTGATGGGACTGAGACCTGCTCTCTGCAAATTTTCGGTATCGCTTTCTCAACTTCAGCTGTCTCAGCCTCGTATATCTTGCTTGTTTTCGCTATCCCTGGTTCGTAGGATGTGAAACTAGATGCTGTTTGCTTTCACGTGCTGAGGTCGGATGAAACCGGCAATCGATCACGCACCACCGAGAGATGGATCATCAATGAGACACGGTCAGGGGATTCGGTTCCGCCCCTGTGTAGCGAAGCTATGTAACCACTATAATACCAGATCATAACCCCTTCCATACGATCTTACAACTGTCTTGACTCCCTCCATAACACATTGCACTACTACAACAAACCCGTCAAAACTCACGAAATGTTTCCACAAGAAATTGACGATGCTGGAGACTTCTGGTCCGGCTATGCCCGTTAGTCTTCGCAGCTGACAGCCATAACGAGAGTCTAACAGACTTGTCCTCTACATAGACACCCCATCTGCACCATTATCCCCCGTCACCGGCCTGAAACCTTTCCACGACACCCCACGCAACTCTGAAGGCATGCCGCCACCGACCCCTTCAATCTCCATCTCGTCATCATCTGGCTCCTCGCCCTCCCTCCCAGAAACATTCCTCGAGCGTCAAACCGCTCCCGCTGACGGCCATGTCGGGGATGATTCCTACTGGGCTCTCTATTCCTCTGTGGGCGGTACCGCCGACTCAACGCATCCCTCTCCGCGTCTGCAGGATGGGAAGAAGCAGATCTTGGACGAATACGGTCGACCGATGGTTGCCGAAGGTTATCACGATGATGAGGGGAGAGGTGGGTTGGGTTACGTCGAATACGACCCGACCTCCACGAGTGAGGGTTGGCGAGTCGGAGAAGCTCCGGAGAGCTTCGAACAGGATGAATATCGGAAGGAGACGGACCTCGACCTAGCGGATGCTCCAGAAGAAGTAAAGAACATTCAGGACAGGTTGTTGGGTCTCGGCATAGATGCAACGCCGATGATTGGAAGCGCTGGACTGGGTCTACCATCGCCATCGCCATCGCCATCGCCGTTGGCCATAATGCTTCAGAGAGCCTACTCGAAATGGCGTGCGCAGAACCCTAGGGGAACGATCGATGACTTCCTGACTGTCGTTCGGAGTGCAGTGCTGCCTTGAGAACTCTGGAGACCATATGAGTATAGGAGGTTGCATTTGCGATAGGATATCACATTTCCTGGTATTTTCCTCTCCACAGTATCGCACATAATACATATTCGTGTAATATCTCGATCGCAACTAGGCAGTTCGTCCAGGTCGTGTAAACAAACCTTGCTCGTTTTGAACTCCGTTCTTCAGTCTCTGACGTACGGGAGCAGATCACACGTCGCATATCCTGCCATTTTCCTATACATACAACGAAAGGAAGGAATAAATTGACAAGAAGAGAGCAGAAGATAGAAGATAGAAAACAACCAACATCAATCATAAAGGCCACCTTCAACTGCTCTTTGCTAATCGAGTTTCGCATGCTGACCTCATCCGCTTTGGTTTTACTCTTTGTAGTCGGCTCACGAGCTGATGCGAGGGCAGGCGAAGAGACGAGACGAGCCTGTCTGGATTTTGGAGAATCCCAAGAGTAAGTGCTCCTATGTGCCGACCCTACTAGCGCAGGAGTATCTAGGGGAAGCAGCTCCTAACCTGACACCTTGGTTATCTCTCGACAGTATGAGTCGGTAAGATCTCGAAGTCGCGAAAAAGTTGGGACCTGTTAGGACAATGTTACAAAACTTTGTGTAAGAGGGGGCTGGCAGCGAAAATAAATCCAATCACTCTATCGGCGGCCTGCATGGCTCACCGAGTTGCGACACCAGGACTGCCCTGGACCCTGTGTCGAAGTTGGCAGAACTACCCTCAGGACCGATCATCCTCGTAGAGGTTTGACTTGTGATGACGACCTGTTTTTTTATAAGGCATATAAAACGGTCAGTACAGTTGATGCATGAAGTGGCCGCTTGAAGGGACTAACCGTCACTCCGCTCTCCATGCAAATTCGAGTGAGAGTTTGCTTAACAATCCCTGCGATGCGGCCTTTGTCCAACGAGGAGAGGACAAAAGAATTGGTGGGTTGAAAGACAAAGGAGAGGGAGGATAACACCAATAATTTGATCTAATTTTGGGCGAACATTGAAATGAAAAGATGAATGACAAAGCATGACGCAAATGCCCGCACACCTTTGGATTGGCCTCTAGATATATAGGTAACGTCTTGACGAATGCGATGACGTGTGGAAGACTGGATAGGTATGTCCGCAATACGAGGTTCGCAGGATGTTCGTCGTGAGCTTCGTTGCTGGCCAGTTCCAGGCCGTCTAACGCCTTATAGATTCTTCCGGGAGTCATGGAGGATTGAGTATCTGGAATGTGCTAGATGTGAGAGATTGCCAAGATTGGAAGTTTTTTTTTTTTTTTTTAAAAAAAAGGAAGGGAAAAACTAGTTCATACCAGCCATCAATACCCCCTCTCCACGAGTCACTGCGCTTCTGATAAGCTCCAACGCTAGACAACCCTTTCCTGATCCAGGCGGTCCCGATATCTCCAGTATGAACATTGACCGTAGTCCTCCTTCAGACGAAGAAGAGGCAGCTTCGACTCTGTTCAGTCTCAAGGCTAAAGCACCGGTTGACAGCAACGTGTTCAAAGCTAGAGATGGTGTCATGTAGGTTCGCGGTTTGACAAGTGGCGTTGGCACCGCTGTGCTCGGCTTCCTCAAGATTCCCAAGTTGGATTCTGTGAGTATTCGAGACGCTGGTATTGGTTGGCTAGGCAATGCGGCTTGGGATGCTCGGGGGAATTGTGAGGCCGATGACCCGCCAGGCAGATGATTGAGGAGGTTTGGATGGAGTCCATCCTTCAAGCCAAGTTCTGGTTATGATTTGAATGAGAACAAGTTGAGAATTATAAATATGGCTTAAGACACGTGAGTCTCGTGTACCTTCTGAGAGTTCAGCTTCTGAAGTCCCTGATAAATCATTGATGGTTTCGTATCCAGCTCTTGACAGTGCAGCCACAAGTCCAGAAGGAAGACCTAAAGTAGCTAAAGACCTATCATTTGACCCCGACTGAGAGAAGTAGTTTGACGCCATGAAGCATTCACGCAAAGTGCGGCTGTGGTTGGTTGTCAATGTTGGTCCCTTCTGTTTGTTTCGGTGGCATGCGTGAGAGCCCAAAGAATGCCTCGGCGATTACCAATTTAGCCTCGCACCGGCCATACCTGAGAAACGATCATCTCGTGCCAACATATCATCGAGACAATATATAGACATCGCATGGAACTTGGATCCGGGGAAGTGGACGTACCTATATCGAGCATTCTCGCACCAGGCACAAGCGGCTTAGCCGCCGAAATTCCCCGAACCACTCGGACTTACTGACGCAATTCGATCTCTCCGCATCGTCTCTTCGAGTCTCGAACTTGTCAAGGCGACTCAGGGGTTGCGAATGGATCGGTCGCCGTGAGCTGACGATGTGCGTATCTGGTGATTGCATGTACGGCGTTACCACGGTTTTCTCCTCATAACGCCACCACTCCTTGAGCATTAAACACAGTAGCGAGCAATTGCCCGACAATCGGGTTAGGGTGCTTCTTGCTGCTAGGTGCAGTGGGCGACACATGGGAGCCATGTGGCGGACCCTCCCGCGTGTGCGGGGGCTTGCCAAGCGCTACGGTCTCAACGGGGATGGTTGAGTTATTCGCTCACCGAATCTCACGAATCTTTCTGCGTCGGTCGATCTAAGGAGTGTATCCAGTGCAACTTGCACAGATCATGGTAGCAATTCTCCATCAGAATCTGAGTTTGTGTGGTCCCACATTTGCACGCGGGTCCCGGCTCCTCCATCTGGCACTCGGTGTCCAAGTCGGCACTTGCGTCCGTGTATACTCATAGTATAAAGGTAGGTGAACAGGGGCAGCTATACTATATCCTTGCATCTTCACTCACCTCTCAAAGCACCTCTCCTCCTACCACGAGTCCTCCATTCCCTCAAGTCAAACCTCACACACCCTCCCATTCTCTCTTCAATGGACACATTCTCATTCCTCTCGAACATCTTCGACTCTGCGTCGCTAGATCCCACTTCACAACCTGTTGATGCTGATAGCAATGGTGGAATGACTAGCTGCGTCGTGGTGTAACTACCACAAGAGCTCAGACCTTGTAGGTCATTGCTTCCTCCTCCTTACATCTTCCCTTTCCAGATACTAATGTTGTGCTCCCGTTTCATAGTCAATTTCTATCCGACTCGATGCTCTCGAATTCTCCTTGAAGGACTGGCCTTTTTCGACATATGACCTGCGGCGTCCACTTGTACCTTCATCTCTTTGCCTTCACGTATTCTTATTACTTCGCTCCGTCTTCGATCCCCCCGGAACCTGCCTCGCTTCTACTGTTGTACCCTCTGTCCTCGGAGCATTGTATTCGTTTCCCACTAGCAGTTCCCTCTCTTGTATACGTACTGCTTTTGCTGAAATAGCATTTGGACGCGTGCCACCGAAGCAAATAAAGAGGGGCGAATGAACTTACCTGACGTTCTGTCAATCATCACCAGACGTGACATCAACGAACCACTTCGGAGCCTGAAAGAGAGCGAACCATGAATAATTGGATCAAATCAGGAGCTTGAAAGGGGCACCGCCAGGAACCAGTCCACAGCCGACGTGAAGAACTGCGGAGGCGGGATCATGAAGTTGCGTGCGCGCACCTCGCCAAGATGCAGTAAGGGAGCGAGGAAAAATTAGTGATGTGTTGGAAGTACCGGGAACGTAGACCGCCCTCTACGATCATATCGAGTACGTCACGTTTGAGACATCTTCACCGTTGTTAACCCTCATAGTCCATGTTGGCTACGCAATGTCTTACTACTATAATGTTTTTCGCGAAAGCCTAGAGCTCCCCCACTTTCGACATGGTCAGGGAGCGCTTCTGATGGAGCGCTCAGTTGTTGCCTTGTAGGACTTCGTGATTGGGATTGCCTTGACGTCCATGCCCTCCTGAGTGGCATCTTCTTGAGATGTCCCATGCCCGCTTTGACCTCGCTTTGAGTGGTGGTGGATCTCGCAATCCGTGCGGCATGCTATTTGAATGTGGGAGGTATTGGAGGTCACGGACAGTGTTCAACCAGATCCTGTACGCTTGGAATGCACCTCTGACCATCGAAACTCCTGAAGTTATGCTCTCGATGAAGGAGCACATGCGCCCTTCTGGCTTCAAGGACGACTCAGCAGTACGCGCTCATCAGATGCGACTTTTCAAGCCGACTCATATGTTAAAACTGGTCATGCTATGTGCCGTGAGACAAGTTATGGATTGGCGAACAGTGTAGAGGTGAACCGTGCTAGGACGGAGACACGCACTTGGTCGTGCGTTAAGGAGGAAATTTTCAAGATTGAGCAGCCAACCGCTGGCGACCTGGACAACAAACTGCACGCTCTGGGCGAGGTGGCCAGTAAGGAGGCAGGCGCTGCTCACTTTGGTCAGAAAGCCAATCTCCTTCATACAACTAGGGCTAAATGAGGCCGCCACGCCCTTCCCTAGACAAAGTGAGCGAGGAGGCTGAGCCGTCCTCGACAGCAAGATCACGGCCGACGAGTCCTCGAGAACGAAGATCCTGGCAAGCTCCGAATTTTTATTGCTCATGCTCAGGAGTGGTAGATGCGGACAAAATTTTCTAGTAGATTGAGCCTGGGGTCTAGACCCCGTTGTTATCCGATGCAGCCGGCAAGAAGGGGGTGAGACCATCTTGGATGGCTCGGTGAAGGACATGGACTTCCAGTGATTAGTCCGGCGTGACCACGGTTTTCACCTCATAACACCACCATCTCTTGAGAAATGAACACAGCGGCACCCGATTGTCCAACGTCAGGTCGGGGGTGACTCTCGCTATTGAGCGCTGTGAGCGGCAGCGCATGGGAGCCATGTGGCAATCATTTTCGGCGTTCCTGTGCCTTCCAAGAGCCACGGTTTCAACGGAATGGTTGAGCGATTCGCTCATCGAATATCACCAATCTTTTTGCGTCGGTCGATCCAAGGGGTGCAGCTAATACAACTTGCACGGACTATGGCCGCAATTCTCCACCAGAAGCCAACTTAACAAAGTGCTCCGCCGTACCAGTCCCACAGTGGTCCTTTCAGCTGTATTCGGCTATCGATGTCAAATCCAGGAATGGCCGGGTCTTGCGTCTGCATATACGCGTGGTATAAAGGTCGGTGAAGTAGATGGCTGAACGACACCAGTATTCACCTCTCCAAGTACCACTCTCCTACCCCTCCTCCAAACATCTCATACCCCCACTATCCGACCTATCCTCACCTCAATGGACGCATTCTCATTCCTCTCCAATGTCTTCGACTCCGCTTCGCTCGATCCCACTGCACAACCCGTTGATGCTGATAGTAATGGTGGAATGACTAGCTGCGTCGTGGTGTAACTACCACCAGAGCTCAGACCTTGTAGGTCATTGCTTCTCTCTCTCTCTCTTTGGTGTTCTGATCAAAGACACTCAATCCCTAATTCGTGTTCCCCTTTAGTAGTCACATTCTCCGCGGCTTGATGGCTCTCCTATCCGCCTTAAGGCCTAGCCATTTTCGACAGATGATATGCCGCGACCGTCTGCGCCTTCATCCCTTGGCCTTCGCATATTCTTATTACTTCGTTCCGTCTTTGATCTCTCTGGAACCCGTCTCGCTTCTATTGTTTTACTCTCCAGAATCCACTTCTTTGTAGCATTCGTAGCCGTTTCCCACTGGTAGTTCGCTCTCTCGTGTATACGGGTGATATTTGATAAAAGAACAGCGGGGAGTTTGATGCCTACACCGTTAAACAACCGAAAGTCGTAGTACGCAGCAGGAACCTACAGGAAGAGCAGTCTAGCTGACAGGATCCAAGCATCGCCGGACGATTTTATCTCCAATATGTCCGCTCGTCCTTGTAACACCTATACAAGGGGACACCACCGCCAACGAGCTACCTTGAAGGTTGGGGGAGACCAGGAACAATGCAGTTCCGACAATGAGCTCGAAAGGGCATCGTCAGTTACCAGTCCAGTCCACTCCAACATCTCTGGAGATGGGATCTTCAGACCACCGAGGATATGCGTGCGCATTTTACCGAGATAGGGCAAGGTGATCAGGCGGTATTTGTGGCGTGACTAGGAGTCGCGGGACGTGAGCCGTTTTTTTATCACCATACTGGGCACGTCGCGCTGGAGATTGTTTACTAACGCGTAATCTCCACCGTTAGCACCCCCCTGGTTCATGCTCTAAATCCACCAACTGCTATCGATTACGTCATTAGCCAACATAACGCATCCCCACCTTTTATGTTGACATGTACAGTCGCGCATCTGAATTCTAGATGGACTTATGTTCTTTTGCGTTCCATTGATGCTACAGATTCCCCTTCTCAGTTCGAATTATTGGTTTAACCTCAGCTCTGTAAGCAACTTATCATCATATATTATCCTATTGTCGGTATCCTCGCCATCTTCCCCGCCTTTCCGTCTTCTAAGCCTTGGCGAGAGACCAGTCACATTGTAACTTGGTTCCAATCAGTGACCTTTCGCCCGCACGTCTCTCGCGACTTGAACCTCGAGGGAGAGCAGAGTGGGCGAGTGCCTGGAGCTGCTGGACAGAGTCCTGTCCGACGTTGATCCTGAACACCCTCGCCCACTCTTGGCTCTAGTTGACGCCCAAGAGGTTTGGCGCGATCAAGAATGCCCTTAGCGTTCAGGCCCTTCTTGGGCAACATCTTCTCGAGTTGTCCCATGGCGACATTGACCGACCTAGAGGTCACCCCAAGGAGTGTCCGGCCCTCACAATCCATGTGGCATTTTCTTCGAGTGTAGAAGGTATTGACGGTCGGTCAGATCCCGGGCGCATTACCATCGGATTAGACCTACAACCATCGGAAATCTTTTCGACCCCGCTGAAGCTGTGTGCACTTCTGACTACAAGGACGATTCTGCAGGACCCGCACGTTGGATACGATTTTGTAGCCGACACCTGGGTGACAGGCCAACCGAAGCTAGTCAGCATGCTACGGGTACAAGGGTCGTAGGCCGACTCAATAATGTGGTTAATCATGAATGTGCCGTAAGGGAGCAATGGATCAGCAAGCATTACGGAGGTAGGCCTTTCCAAGATGGAGACAGCGCAATTTATGAATGGAAGGGTGACGATCGAACGGCTGATCATTCACAACCTCAACTATAAGCTGTATGCTCTGGACGGGGTAGTCGTTAACAAGGCGCATATCCCTCAGTTCGGTCAAAACGTTAATCTACCCAGGGCCGAATAACTAGGGCCGAAGGAGGCCAAGCCTTTCATGAGAAAAGTGGGGGGAAGGCCGCTCGACAGCACGAGGGGGCCGGGCCATCACTCCAGGGGCTTTCCCACGCAGCTAGTCCTTCATTATCCTATACGCTCTTCGAATTTCAGCTGCGAGCGCCCCTGACTCATCTCCCAGCCTTTCCAAAGATCCCAGCAAGCTCTGAATCGCCGTTACTCACGTCCAGAAGTGGTGGGCGGGCGCTTACGGCGTCTTCAAGCCGATCGAGCTTGAGGCCGGTGCCTGGCATGGTCCGATGCGGCCGGCGAGAAGGGCGATGAGATTGGCTTGGCAGGTTCTACGAAGACGAAGAAAACGCACTGACCTCGGGTAATTACTTGTCCACATTATCGCGGTTTTCTCCTCATAACAGCCACCACCTGTTGAGCAATAAACACGGTGGCACGCGATTGTTCAACAATCAGGTCGGGGGTGGCTCTTGCTATTGAGCGCTGCGGGGGCGCATGGGAGCCATGTGGTAACCACTTCCGGTGTTCGTATGCCTTCCAAGGGCTACGGCTTCAACAGGAGCTGTTTTCTCACCGAGTCTCGCCCATCTTCTGGCGTCGATTAATTTAGGGAGTGTTTGCGATGCAACTTCCACAGACTATGGCCGCAATTCTTCATCAGAATCTGAGTTGTTGAAGTGCTTCCCCGCACCAATTCTCCGGCGGTCCTTTCGGCTCTATTTGACTTCCAATGTTGAATCCTGTTACGCGGAAGCGCTTGCGTGATCGCCGAGTTCAGGCCTAGTGTCCCACTAGGGCCTGAAAATCTCCTAGCCCACGCTTGTGATGTACGCTGCCCTGCTTCGTTCCTTCCTGCCACTGCCCATCCTTATTCCCACATCATGATCTCCATGTCATCTCTTCTTCCATATCAAGCGAGGGCCGCGCACGAGCGCACCCTCGCGTTCGCCTGATTTTCGCTTTTCACCCCAACATCTTGTTCGCACTGTTCTTCCCATTTTTCCCACATCGCATCGCGTTTTCACACGCTGCACACTCGGTATGCTGACCAGGCAGAGCTGAGGGGGCGAAGCAAAATGAATTAATTATTGTTCTTGTTTTTGGTATCGATATATTCCATCTATCCACTACACACGTTAATATATTTGGCCACTACATCGAGTACCCAAATCTAACAAATCCAGGAGTAGTCGGGTCTTGCGTCTATATACACGCACGGTGTAAAGGTTGGTGGAGTAGATGGCCGAACAATATCATTACCCACATCTCAAAATAACCCTCCTTCTCTCATCCTCCACTCCAAACCTCGCTCACCTTCCCACTCTCTGACCCACTCTCATCTCAGTGAACACTTTCTCGTTCCTCTCTAACATCCGCCTCGCTCGATCCCACTTCACAGCCTGTTGATACTGATAGCAACGATGGCATGACCAGCTGTGTCGTGGTTTAACTACCACAAGAGCTCAGACCTGTAAGGCTTCTTGCATATTCAGTTTGCAAACTTTCAATGACCGACTTTGTGTTCCCTCTGACAGCTTGGCTTCCGTGGTTTGATGTTCACTTGGTTCTCTTATCTGCCTTGAAACAAAGGCCTTCTTTGACAATTGAATCGCGGCGACGAGGAAAATTCCTCATGCGTCCTCTTTCACATCTTCTTATTACTTCGTTCCGTCATTGGTCACTCAGCAACCCCTTTTGCCTGCACTATTGTATCCCCTGGGATCCGCCTCTTCATAGCACGGTACTCTTTCACTACTGACAATTCTCCCTCGTGTATATGTTATAGTATTTTGCCAAAGCACATCTGGAGTTCTCATACTCCTACCGTTTCATTACACAGAATTGCAGTGCGAGATGAGGGTATCATAAATTGAAAAGTATATTACAGTAGGCTTAGAAGCCTTGAGTTTAACTGATACAATCTTTAGCTCGGTTTAAGGAGTTTGGATGACACCCTGCTCCTGGTCATTTTGGTCTCTATACGGGTACCCTTTAGTCTGCACTCAATGGTGGCATACTCTGAACCTTTCCTTTCTCCGGCCATTCCTCTATCATGGTTTCAGCATCCCAAACCCTCCCTCCTTTGATAACATACCTGATCTGCAACGTCAGGCTGATGTCTTCCAAAATATTCATCCCGGCAGGATAGATGACCATGTCCGCTAGCTTCCCGGGTTCTAGAGATCCAATTGATCCGAATAGCCCCAGGCTTGACGCGCCATGCCTGGTGGCAGACCGTAGAGCCTATATCGGATAGCTTGTCAGAGCGCGCCGGTGAAGGGTCGATGGTCTAAACTTTGATGTACTTCATAAGGAGTCATTCCACCCTGAGCGAAAAACCACATCTCTTTGTGGTAGTTCATCCCCAGTGGCGGTTCCCCGTGTGCTCCGATGTTTGCGTTCAATCCCATCTTTGTCATTTGATGGATCGATGCGGACGTATTGAATACCTGGTACGCTAAAGTAGAACAAACACGTCAGCCACGGGGTCCGATATCTTAAAGTGGTGATAGCTAGTTTACCATCTCTAGGCACAGCGAGGGAAGAGCTTATGGTTTCCAGAAGGGCATGAGGAACAAACTTGCGCAATCTATCCTCATGAGTATGTGTCAGTGACTTGGTCTTGGTCACTTCGTCAACAGGAGACTTGCTTTTGGTCGAAGGGCACGGCGGTGTGGGCCTATTCAGACCACTTCGTCAACCGCTGCTCTGATACGACAGATGTGTTTGAGTCAGAATGCTCACCCAAACATGGATTTCACCGAAGACGCCACCAAGGTTGACAATATGTGTTGGCGTGTTACCAGTTCCACTTTCAGCAAACAATGTCAACACGTCCTGGTAGACCACAGGGATTGGAATGGTGTGTTCCACTGTGGTCATGCCTGTTAAGATCGGAAACGTCGATGCTTTAGTCGCGAACCGCGCGGTGTTAAGAGTATAATGACTGGCCATCCAGAATGTACGACATATCCCAGTCGAAGTTCATGCCTCCTTCGGCATGCACGTTCATCCCGAGTTCGTTTGCGACCTTGATTAAACGCTGTCGAGATGATCTGCATTTTTAACGTCGGGAAAATGGAATAATCAGTCCGAAGGGGTGACAAGCAATCACAGTCGAGTTGGAGCAAAATGGAACTGCACCTTGCAGGCAATTGAAAATTTTTGTATGAGAAAGAATATGGACCACCTTCAACCTTCAAACGTGTCAGAGCCGATCGCGCCTCAGCCATATCAACGATGTCCTCGTGGTCTCCTTTCCAGGTGCCTCCGTGAATGATCGTACCAGTGTGAAAGATACGAGGGCCAATCATGCTCCCGCTCTCAACCCGGGCCCGTTCCGTCCATGCAGCGACGGTGTCGATAGCTGGGCTATAGATGCAAGCCAACATCAGCGGCCAAAGACGAAGTAATGCTATATGAGTATGCCAATCAACCCACTTGTGAACTGTTGTCAATCCATACGCCAAGAAAGTCCTCTGTTCCCAAGACGATGCGACGCTCCCCTGGCCATTCCAATGCGCGTGTACATCGACGAAACCTGGAACGACAATCCCCCCCTGCGCATCGATGAACTTCCCTCTGGGCGCCCCAGGCGGGATCCTCAACCAGTCATTCTCATCATCAGTCGCATAGCTTCCGATTATAACACCACCTCGAATGACCAGGGTTCTTCCATACAAAACGTCCCTATGCTCTGTCCCAGTTATCATCGAAACGACGGTAGCATTGAGGATGAATAGCATATCTGAATCGAAGTGATCATCGCGCGTTTCTTGGTCTGCAACTGGAGAATGTTGTGCAACGAAGGCGTCCGAGGCCGCCCTTTTGATCCTCGACCGTTCGTGCTCGAAGGTGACGGAAATCTCTTGAACGTTCAAGAGGGTCTTGACGCACTTGATGCCGAAAGAATTTGAGTCCTGTTGTATTTCTCGCTTACATTCATCGAGCTTGGACACCTCAAGGGAGTGCAGGTACGGCCCTGAAACAAAAAGAAGGGAACAAAACCAGTGAAATCGATGCTCGTGGCAAATAGCTGGTCTAGAAGCAACAAACCTAAGAGCCAGCACAGCCGTTTCCCGTCGGCAGACCAGGAGAGGTCATGCCCCCCCTCGACACTCGCCCTCGCCAATCCACGAGTCGCATTAGGGCCTGGCTTACTCCACAGGACATCCCCCCCTCCAAAGTCAAGCCCGTTGGCCACATACACCTGATGGAGATCGACAAACGCGGCGTGTCCGACGGTCGCCGCCGCCAATCGCGTCTTAGCGCCGTGAAGGGAGTCTGACTCGCGGGGAAGCGTAACAGCCATCTCGGTCGACATCTTCCCCTTGGCGAGGACCCTCGATGGATGTTCCCCCACGTCGTTGGGAGATGCGGTGAGGTCGATCACCGAGGAGGTGCTGTCATCGTAGACGATGAGGTTGCGTGCTCCCTCTGTGAATCTCATCCTCCCACTCGGTATGTGCTGTGACAGCCTCTTCACGTCACGTACCATCAACTTCGTCCCTTGACCACGGCCGAATGGCGATGGGAGCGTCAAGAGTCCAACATACAATCCAGGATTGGCAGTCGCGACAATGTCTCCGGTCATCTTATCGCCCGCTTTCCTCACGAACGCAATCCGCCGATTCAACCCCACGGAATCGCATATAGTCGGTTTATCGTATCGACCCAATGGAAGCCCGTCCACCTCAAAGGCGATGTTCCGCGATATGTCCGCGATCTCGATGGAAGAGAATAATGTATCGGACCACCTCATATGGATGAGGAGGTTGGGCTCATTCGGGATGAACGATGGGGATTGGTACGTCGCGTTGGGATGTAAGACGGGAAGCGGGATCGCTTCCTGTGACACCTCATCACCGCTCGACAATGGGTCAACAACTACGGGATTGGCGCTATGATCAAGGGCTTGCCAATATGTCTTCGATCCAGCCCTGAAGGTGACCCGCTCTCCCGTGGCATCAACCGAAAGCTCAGTGAAGGCTCGAATTCTTTGTCGGGGCTTCGCCTCCTCTTTGGCGATGTCCGTCTGGCTTATACGCGTCTTGGCTAACCTCTTCTCGATCCTCGCTTTCCACTTGATCTTCCAAGGCTCTCCGCCACTGATCCGTTCTCCCGCATCGTCTAAGGAGAGTGGGACTTTCCATAGGGAACCCGTGGCCCAGATAATGATTGCGTCGTCCTTAGGTGTGAATGAGAATGAAGGGTAGGTGCCCATGGGTGCTGAGACGATGGATAGGTCGTATGTAAGGCCGTACCAGATGTTTCGGATCGTACCGGTTTTGAGATCTCTTGGTGAATGTGAGACGATCGTGGTTTCAATAGACTAACTTTCAGTTTAGGATGTAGAGCTATCTATCAAAGGAACTCACTTGAGCACTAGAGCCTCCTTGTCACGCACCCTCCGGACGAATGCTATTGTCCTCCCATCATTGGATATTTCTGGTCGGGATGCGCCCCCAGGGTTGGCATCGACGAGGGTCTCGGCCACACCGCTGGTGACGTTGTACGAGAAGATGGTGTTGATTCCCTTATGCACGTCTGCCGTAAATGATATGGTGAGGATTGATCACTTGTTGGTACACGTAAGAGCATATGAATGTCTCCTTCTTACCTTTGCCATATTCAAATCGGCCGTTGATGTCGATCACATTCTTTGAGTAGATCAGGCGATCATCGCCCCACCATATGAACTCCTCAGGACCGATCTGTTGTTCACCATATTGCTCGGGCTGCCACCCAAGCGGCAACGACCTTCCCACAAGACGCAGACCTTCGCCAGAGATCAAAGGCGAGGTGGACAAGGTGGCGTTCGGAACGTTATAGAGCCACCCTTCACCGGCCGGAACTGCACGAGAAGACGTATACCGCTTTGTTGCGATGATCTTGTCCCCATCGGGGTGCCACCTTGCCTCGGACACCCATCGAAACGTCTCGTTCGTGATCTTGATGGCGTCCGCACGGCCCTCTCGAACCTCACGACGATGATTCTTCTCCCGATTCTCTCCAGATTCTGGATCACCGTCGAGGTCTGACAGGATCCATAAGTCGTCGCCCTTGACCTGATTGGAGGCGGCACGACAACCGGACCAAGGCTTGACCCAAATATTGGCGACGCCGAGGCCGGCGTCAGATCGGAAGGCGAATCGTGTGCCGTCGGGGGATATTTGAGGATGGGAATCGTATGGAACGCCTTGGAGGATGGCGAGTGCTTGAACTGCGCTGGTTGCGGACGAGGCAATCACGTCAGCTGGAATGCAATAAATGTCACCTGCAGAAGAAGCCCTAAGTATCAGTCTCAAACATTCTGACTTTGAACAGGATCCTCTTTCACCTAGCATGTCAAACACGATGTCCCCATTTGGACCAACATCAAGCCTCAACCAGGTGCCTTCCTCAACATCATACACCAGCTTCCGTGGGTACTGGAAATCGGTGGAGATGTCCCATCGCGTTTGTTCGCGGATAGGCCAGATATCGTCCTTCCACCCGTAGGCCGTGTCTTCTTTGAATTTCGGTACAGTTGCGCTTATCGATCCGGCGTTTGTCGACGATGTTGTCCAACGGTTAATACAGGGAAAGGCGTGAAAAATGAACGCGTATGAGGTTAGTAGAGCGCAGAGGATAGGATTTATGTAGTTGCGATGGGTTGACGTTGAGATTGGGGTGGAGAATCTCTTGGAACTCGCAGCAGAGGCAATCACGGAATGGCCAATGGGGAGTTCTTTTTCCCGCAGGTCGTCCCTGGACCTGGGGTTTTGGATATCACCCATTTGCCTGCCCAGAGTCGGCTCTCTCCTTAATCGAGGCTGCGTAGACTGGGTAGTAGCTGGGAGTGGGATAGCGAGAGAGAAACGGCAGCCGGAAATACCCCGTGTATGTGGTCGTCGTTCTGGATGGAGGTTCGATGCTTGTTAGGCATTAGCTTACCAACGCCAGGTCCCCGTCGCTCTGACTTCTCCGAACGAGCCGCCACATCACCTCCCTCTTTAAACGTATACTTGTACACAAGCAGGGATGATGACGAATGGTTGTCGAGTGAGCTGCGGTTTAAATTGCTGCTCCATCCTCCTAACGATAGGACTTAAGATACAAGATGCGGAAGCCTAGCATGACGTTACGATGAGCGTCTTTAGAGGTTGCCTAACAGAGGGAGGTAGTAAAGACGGGAAAACTAAACCATGAAACTTTGCGCTGGATAGCCCTCATTCAGACAATGTGAAACGGAAGTGACCATGGTTTACTCTCTAATTCGAAATATGGGATATTAGAAAGATACTGACTCTGAAGGAGGGCTTCTAATCTAAGATATGTTGTTTCACGTCTTCGGGGGATGGTGATCATGATGAGTTGGCTCTCTGCCGGCTTTAAGTTTGACCATCTGGTTTACGAGTATGTTGTTCCCAACGGCATCTGTCTCTCCTCTTCTACACAAAATACAAACGTGATCCCGAGTTTTAACTCTCAAACGAATCTAGAGGGGCGAAAGCCTTGCTCGAAGCACATGATTAACAGTCTCGATACTCCATGAGCCGAATGGGAGAGTACGTCAAAAGAATGAGAAGGAAAGAATGTATATTAAGATACAGATAGTAATAAGCAAGCGTGATAGAAGGCCATTTTGACCAGCTCATCTCGCGATCCTCTTGGCAGATTGAGGTTCACTCGAGGATGAAATCCGTCCGCCTCTTAATCGACTTCGCCATCCTAACACCCTGCCCACCGACTCTCCTAAGTTGCTTCCACAGTTGTGTGAGAAGTCCCCTCTTGTTGTGACTTCCCGTCGTCGCTAAGCCATCCTTGTCGATATCTGCCACCTCAAGAACGGACGACTCCAACGACTCGACCGGCGTGTGGGGACTCGTCGATTCAAGTGTGCCTTGGTAATCGAATGATGAGCCATTCGAGGAGAGAGAGCTTGAAACACTGTCCCACGTATACGAACGCGTCGTGGGGTTGGGTGGCATGTCAAGGTTGGTGGCAGAGTGGGAAGGATTCCCTGAGGCTGACAGGGATGAGGGCGAGGAGAATCCGAAGAAGAGAGGCCTTGATTGAAAACCGCCTATGGGTGTGAGTGGGGGAGTGGCAGGCATGAGCGGTGAAGAGGGTCGTGAGGGGACCCTCGTTCGTGAACAGAAGACGAGGTCCGAAGGCTCGCGTTCGAATACCGCCAGCGAGTTTTCGGAGGCTTGAGTCGAAGTTGGCTTCGAATGAGAGGAAATGACGAAGTGTGAATAGTAATCTGCGACCTGTGCCGCATCACGCTTCTACAATAGGACGTATCTCAGTCGACGATGAAGACTGCTGCCAAGGACGATCGCTTACGAGGGGATTGAGAGCACTCAAGCAGTCGAAGTTAGCTGTGCGTTGCATGTCGTCAATTCTTGTGAGTGCGTTGATTGAGAAGGTACGGGGGAGGTGGGAGGGCGGGAGGGGAGAGACGCACAAGAGGGACTGGGGGGGTGGGCTGATGTCAAAATAACCTCTTCAGAAGTCGATCTATATATCCACGGCCTGCATCCAAAACCGACGCAAAGAGCAATGTATAGAATCAAGGTGGAGGAACGTGGCGAACGGGAGGTATCAACAAGGCGGAACAAAACTAGTGGGCTGAAAGTCAATGGGCATGCGAGAGCTCTCAGGGATTGCCTAGGCAACCAAAGAGGCAATTTAGATTTTAAAATGGCCTATGCAAGTTCAAGTAGGTGGTGCATTGAGTTGAGGGACATGCATTGGCTTTATTATGAGCTTGGCGTGCCTGACCGGACCTAGCATACAAAGCGACCGCTCGTCTAACGATGGCAGCTAATATTGACCTCACGGACGAGCCCAGCCGATATATCGTGCTTTAATGTCTCAGCTCCAGATGCTGCTCTCCGCGACCTTCGCGTCAACTCTGACCTCATTCATGTTATACAACCATGCGATCAAAGACTACACCAGTTCTTCGGTCGTCGTCGCACAGTATATCCCCTGCGTACTTCTGTATAGTAACACTCCCCCGCTTGTATCAGGCACTCAAGCCTCCATCTGGAGATTCTGGGTCTTGGTTCTCAAGATCGAAATAATGCACCCCTCCACTCGCACAACTATTAGGTCTGACCAGCGCTCACCACTCTGCAGTTTCACCAATTCAACACTTGTGATAGCAACAAGCCGGGGTGAGCAACTTCGAGGGCATCGCGTCATGTTCCCTGGCGCTGCTTACTTCCTCGCTGATTTTATGCGACACCAAAATACTTATAACGCCAACCCACATCTCAAAAGTGGTACAATCTGCTTAGGGAGACTATCTAAATATCTCCTAAGTAGCGCTTCAACAGCCGCCCCATTTCAGGCGAGGGCGTGTGTTGGTTACAGGTCAAGCTACCCCTAATCCGGTTGCTCCATCCCTCTCCCCTCGATTGGCTTTGGGACAAAATTTTCTACGTCAGATCAGAAAGGGAGGGCCCTGCTTGTAATGCCCTTCCTTTGCGGTCTTGATAAGTCTCAATATCATCTTTTTGTAAGCCTCCTTTGACCGCGTGAGGAGCCACAGCGCGCTTTCTGCCACCCCCTAGTGTTCGGGTGACAGGGGTGTGTTGGATGCTTGCTTCAGGATATCCCCATATGCCTTCTCCGCATACACTGTGTGCGTCGGGACTATGTAGGCGGAGACTTTGAACCATTCGGCCCACCAAGGCTTCCTTCGCCATCGGACTCAGCGCCATATCTTTCGTCATGTTTTTTGTCTTGATGATCAGCTTGGAGGCCGACAGTGATGGAAGCTTCGGGTTGGCCGCCGCTTGGGGGTCTTTGGATCGATGTGCTGTAGAAATTTATCGAATATTTCAAGCTCGTTTACGTACGCCGTCTGCCTCATGAGAAGAGCTCCCTTTTTGAAGACGTTGACGCGGTCAGTGGACTCTCGCTTATTCCTGTCGTTCGTGCCCCAGAAAGAGGCATGTCAGTAGCATGGGATCATGATCCGAGCGAGGGGACAAGTTATAGAACTTACAAGCTTTGGTTCTTGGGAGGGCATGCAGGTAATGATAGTGCTATGACAACGGAGGAGAACAAGACCAAGGGTGGTTCCAGCTGTTCGCGACATGCGTCGAGATCGTTCACGAACGAGGCAACGTTGAGCAGCGCTTCCCCCATGTCGTCTTATGTTTTGGCTGAGGTTGACACAAAGTTTAAGGACGGGCCCGATTCCAGAAAGGTGTCGAAAGCGGCTACGTCCGGGCGCTACCTCCTTACGTAGATGTCTCTTGCACTGAACCGCAAACACGGACTGAGGCACAGTGCTCAATGGTACATGGAGCTCACTGATCATTTGGATGTTTCAAAGGTACGGCCCATCGATACTCTACAGAGACTAATAACGTCAACCAACCTCTCAATAGTTTTATTGTCTGCCCTTGGAGACTATATAGAGACTGTAGACGCTTCCTTGCATATGATCATTCTAGCTCACGCAATGCACTCGCTCTCAGCTTCTGAATATCTTCTCGGTGCAGCAAAAAGCAAGGAAAAATTGGTTATGAGATCTTTCAAGCAGGTAGAAATGTCGGCTTTGCTGAGATAACATTAGCGCACCTGCACAAGGCCAAATTTCTTGGTACCAGTCTACAACTTTACATAGCTTCCTTGCGGCATCCAACGCAAGGGAAAGTGACCGATCAAGCTTCCAAAGTTCCAGAGCGCTATAATTGGGAAAGAAATGTGCAATGCGGCGTTAAGTGCTCTATTGACGATACTCGAGATCAGTATAACGTACCGTAACATCGCCCCAAGGCACACACCGCTTATGAAAGGTCGATCTGCAAGCATTTTACGACTTGGCGAATCTTCTCCTTGGGAGGCAGCTGAACGATTCAGAAGTAGACAAAGAATGAGGGTAGTTCAAGCGGAGCTCCTAGTAGGATACCACTAACCATTGAGAAACGTCATGCCCATGCGGTCTGCATGCTCAGCTGCCTCAGAAAGTATGAGATGTTTGTTAAAGACAAGACGGACGTATCAATTACGGAGTTTGAAATATGCACCCCACTTCTGAGCGGATTCACGCTCCAGATGCGAGGGGTTGATCCCACTGAATCATTTGTGTAATGAGCGGTTGTTTTACCAATCCCTGATCAATTATTCGACTAACGTTTGGGCTGTCGATAAAGTATTCCGGAAGCATCTTGAGAGCTGCATCCGGATTCTAGACAATACCTCAATCAGCGGTCGAATTGCATATGCGAAATACTCGCGCTTCTAAGCTTACTTAAATATAAGCTCCCTTGCCTGGAAGACAAAGTGGGGGTAAGAGGTGTCAGTCACTCTTTGCGGGAGCTTCCATGGACCACAAACAGACCTGGCACATCATCGACTGCTCTGTATAACAGGTGTGGGCATCTAGGGCACCTTCAATCGCTACGGTCTCCATCCACGCTCGCATGGCAAAGTTCCTGTTACTTTGCACCACAATGTCTTCGTCGTACGAATGCAGCGACTCAGACAGTCCTTGAGATATATGTTGTCGTTCACATGAAGACCGCCTGAGACACGCAAACCAAAGCAGCGTCGAACGTGCCCACAATGCCCAGTTGGATCTATCCGAAAGTCTAAGGTTGCCTCGCCGAACAGAGGTTGAGAGGCTCTGTGTTACTCACTCCTTTCCTGAGGGCACCATATCAACACCCGGCAGCGAGGAATAGTTGACCTCCCCGGGAAACATAAGCGCAAACTATTGAAAGGTGTAAGGGACGACGGACGAAACGTACAATAATACACTTTCAGTCGGATGCTCACGTTTTCGGGCTTGCTGAGAAGGAGATTCAGCCGAGGAAAACCACCAACTTGCCTTTCCACGGCATCAGATCCAACTATAATCACAGAGCTCCAAACGAGGCGTCGCGCCTGTTCTTTCATGATCTCCCCCAGGCTGGCATTGTGCGGCCATTTCGGCATAAACATCCACGAAGGAGTGCTTTGCAGTAGCTCGGGAGTCCTAGAGAGGGATAGCGCTGGACAAGGGCATCCCGCAAAAGGTCCTGAGCCATGATAGCTATTTTGCTGCAGCGACGATCGATCGACTGGATAACGCCAGACATCGGCCCGAGTTTCGTCTGCGATCGTTTGATGAGACTTCTTCTGACAGTCCTTTGTTGAACCCCCGTATTCAGTTCGAGAAGTTTGATCTGTGGCGTTATTCCGTCGAGGCTGACCCGCAGGAATCGCATCGACATTGAAAGTCGTCGTACGGGGATCGTTGGCGTCTATGGCGGTGAGG
>WSTV01000055.1:82317-94357 GCA_019632285.1 Tulasnella sp. 332
GCTTCAACCAGTGGTAAGTCTATCCATCCAGCATTGTAACTCGCCTCAAAAGAGGCCTGCGCCATATCCCGTAACTGTACACTTTGCCCCCATGCCCCCTCCCGCTCCACTAGGCTTTTTCCACGGCTCGCATCATGATTCGACTGCATCAGCTTGGCATACGCTAGCATGCTCAACACTAAAGCAGGTTGGACTGCTGCTCGACGCTCGGGATGGCAAAACGTGTCAAAAAACATTGGAACATTCAAGAACGAGAGCAAGAATGTTGAATCCTTGAAGAAACGGTAAACGTCGAGAGAGATTTCTGCGGTTGCGTCACGGCGAGAGATGGGCGCTTCTGGGTGTATGGCGTAGGCGCTCAGAAGACAGTCCCACCAAGTCGCCCGAGAGAAGTCAAGGGTAGGGGCGTTAGTGATTTTAGAGCTTGGTGAAGGACAGTGTTGGTGAGGTGGGGGTGGAGGGGTGGAACCTTTGTCCATGGGGACCCCCAATTCGCTCGTTCTTGGTTTGGACTGGTCCAAAATATGCTCGAGTGGCGATTTCAATCTTCGGCGTTTGGATGATCTCTCCTCTTCAGTCTGACACGGATCATTTAATATCAAGGGTCCATCTGAGAGGCTAGATGTGTTTCGGGGAGTAACTGGGGAGGCAGGCGTGAAAACGCGAGCGCGGTCTCGTCTGATGGGTGTAAAGAAATTGGAGTGTTCAAGTTGATTTGACCCAGAGGAAATTTCTGGTATCGGGGGTGGAGTACCGATAACGTAAGAGGGAATCGTGAGGAAAGATTCATCAAAGTGGTATCCTCCAAACGGAGGATCGATGTTGGCTTGACCATGCTTGCAGTGATCAAGGCATGGCCCACCATCCGCTGTCGTAGCGATTGAGGACCAATTTATAACAGCGCGTGCCTCCTGTACACATTGAAAACTTTGAGCCGTCGTGATGGACTATAAATTTGATGCAGATTAATCGACAGGATAGAGGCTTGGCATGTTATGCTTTGCTGCACACCTTCGTCGAGCTCTTGGTCTTTGCACCAATCCCCGCACGTCGCAGGCAGGCAGCGTACTGTTCTTCAAGCCGCCGTACCTCACCTTCTAGCTCGGTGGGGGTGACGGGGAGTTTGCGGTTCGGATAGACACAATCTGCACCTGCATTCGAGCATCTTGTGCAAAATGGCTGCTTCCTGTCACAGAACTAAACGAGTGTTATTCGATCGATATAAGCCGGCGAGTTAGTATTACGATACTTACATGCTTCTTCTTGCGGCAAGCTTTGCAAGCCAAGACCTCTGGATTGCGTAGGCGGTGGGTATTATTAGAAGAAGGTACAGGGTGCTCGTAACTGGCAGCCGGCTGGAGACGTGAAGACATGATGGCAACTGGAGAACAAGAGCCGTTATGTGAAAGCTGATGAGGAAATGTGAATAAATACCAATACAACACAGCCCTCCGTAGTCATAGATCTGCGGATTTGTGGTGGGAAAGGGCTTCCAATGACACTCTTTTCATCATTTCTATGCGTCCTCCACCACCGCGTCTCCTTAGGAACCCAAAAACCAGCCATCTGGGAGCGGGCCATATGGGTCCGAAACACTGACCCGACTCGGCGATCTCATCTCGGCCACTGGGCAACTCGGTTCATCAGAAGGCCCTAACCGTGGATTCAAGCCGTGACGCTTTCGACAAGTGGCACGCACTCTCCCTTCCTTGTAGCCGCTGCCCCCCACACCCGACGATTTGTGAACATTCCCGGCCACTGCAGTCGTAAGTAAGCCAATAAGCATGACTTAGCAGCTTTGCTCGAATAGCCTCTCCCACCAACCAGCCGTGTCTGGTTCTGGAGCGGCATGTGCAATGGTCCCACCGCCTGTCCCGGAGCGAGCCAGACACAAAGTTCTCGAATGATGTTGAAATGATGTTGGGCACTGGAGGTGGTGACTGATATTCCTCACGCTGTGTTGAAAAAGAGTTTCGTATTCATGTAATTGGGGAAACGCACATGGCTGCCCATTGTGTCAGATGAATACCTAGGAACCCTCTTATGATCAAAAGGTCAGGGAGGAAGCCTTGATAAGCGGCGCAGCCCGCTTGAAACGCACCGACAGTAATGTCGTAACGCCCCACTCGCCGACGTTTCATAAGCCCAAGCAGGCAGTGAAAGTTGCGGCAAGGCCACAATATGACGTAAAGCGTTCAAATGTTGGGCGGGTAATGGCAGGGAATGGCAGCATGGATTCTGAAACAAGTTTCGCTTTCGCTAAAGGTTTCTCGTGTTATAAGGGGCGATCCATGCTTCAACTTCAACTTCACTTCACTTTCGCCGTTTCAATCTTTTCCCACCTCTTTCACCTCTTTCGCTTCTTTCACTTATTTCCTCCTCACTGATTCAAATTTCGATTCCATATTGTTTTGAACTCCATTCCTTTTAAATCACTCTACCATCGACCCCTTCAAGTTCACCACAGCATGCGTATATCTGCCGTGACGGCTGTCTCCGTTTACTTTCTCTCGATTGCGTTGGCTGCCCCTGTTCCAAGTGGCGACGGCCTCGCTGAAGACGTAACAGGTCTCATGAAGCAGACCGAAGCAAATGCGGAAGGTAAAAGTCATCGTGATTCTGCCCACAAGTCGGTATTCAGCTGACGGGACTTGTCGACATTCGTTGATGACAGCCGCAGAGAAGGCATTGGAAAATACACCTAGGCGCTCTCGTACGTGTTCGAGCCACCGTGTCGATTGCGAGCGACACCATAATCCTAATCTAAACATATGTTCTATAGCCGGGGGTGAGGTTAGGTATCAGGACATCCGAGGGGCCAGACAAGTGGCAAAATCGTTGCCAGAGGACCCGATGGCCGTCATCAAGAAACTGTACAGAAATCGAGGACTCCTTCAGAAACCCATCATCCTCGAAAAACTAAAGGGCTTCGCGACAAACACGGACATGGAAACGGATCCCAAGGTTCAAAATGCGGCCAAGGAGTTATTGGATGAGGTCGCAATTGGCAAGGTCAAGGCGCTGGGAGCTGGCGTCGATCCTGCACAATTGGAGCGGGTGAAAGCTGGAACAACGAAGGAGCATTTGCGGACCGAGGCGCAAAAGGCCTTGGACATGCATACCATCTCTACGCTCTCCAATTCAAAGAGCCCTTACGACAGGAACCGAAAGGCCGTTGAAGAACTAGCGAAGCCTGGTGGGGAACTGAGAGAGAAAGCCGCAGCTGCGCTAGATAGCCACTCGATCAAGGTGCTTGGTGTCCTTAAGGACGACGCGGAAACGAAGCACATGGATCGGGTGGCGAAGGTGTTGGAGGCCCCGAACTCCCCAGAGACTAAGGCTGCTCGTGATGCAGCTCACGATGCGATGTTGGACCTCTCGCCGAAGAATAAGTACAGGAAGGCATACGAGAAGCAGTTGATAGATCCAAAGTCAGATGCTTAGTTATCTTGAATGTTATTTTGATCTCAGACATGTTCACGTGAAACCCCAGTGTGAAGGAGAGCATGAGCATGGGAACATTTGACCAGGTTGATATCTCGACTAACAAGCCCAAAAAAACGCGCTCGCGCCCACCTGCGATGATGAAACCCGCGTCAAGCACACGTCTCGCGAGGTTTCTCTACCGCGAAGGGGTCACATCCAGCCATACATCATCGTCCTCTACAACCGCTACCTATATCAATGCCAACGCCGCACCAGGACCCAAATTGAACCCATTCCTCCCGCACCTTAATCCTCAATCGGGCAAATGGATTCCACCTCGATACTCTCTCCGTCGTCAATCCGACTTGGTAAAAGAGGCAGCTCGAACTGGTATGAGCCACTTATTACCCCTTGGTCTTAAGAACCCAGTGAAACAGCAGGAGCTCACTGTCAGGGTCGCTCAATCGCCGTCGTCTGCCATTCTCGCGAAGCTCAACGCGGCCAAGATGAGCAACCGACCGCCTAGGGAGCTCAAGGTGCTCAAGAACGATTCCGTGGTTGGCTACAAGGTGGTTGAGGAGCAGCAACGACCGGAATGGGTTGGAGAGCTGAAAGAGAAGAAATCGTTTGGGCTTTATGGGAAGAGGAGGGTCATGTTCAAGGGACACAAATGGCAGAAGAGCATCAAGCTCAGGAGGGAGACGATGGAGAAGGTTGTCAGCCAAGTGGATACCCAGAAGAGGAATATGCGCTATGTGAGCATTAACCCTTCATGCTTTCATTTCGAGTGGAATTATGCAGACACTGACGCGTGTGCCTTTTCCCCAGGGGAGACTGAAGAAGGCCAAGATGCCCAGGAGCAAGTATCCTATATGATAACGGTTCATCTATCGATTCATATTGTCCCATCCGGTCACACTATTATGCAAACGTCCAAAGCAGTGACTGCCCAATCGGGGAAGCGGTCTAGTCTATGTCATCCCCAAGAGCCTTCTCACCAGGTACGGTAATAGGCTGGGGAGTGGTCTTCCTCGGGCTGTTGGTCTCACTCCCTTTGGGGCTTCCGCTGGATTTATGATTTCCCAGGTCGGGTATGTCAAACTGGACGACAAAGAACACTTTCCCCGGTCCCGTCCCGCCTGGGGCGCGTTCGCAGCAGACGAACCTCGCAGGTTGATTGCTGCAGCCAACATCAAAGAAACAGACCATGAGTGTCGCTGGATTTTCGTGGTTCACAGCAAGCGCTTGAGAGTGAGAGTGACTAACCACCAGTACTTCTTGAGGTCGAACGAGATGCCGCCTGGGAGGGACAGGCATAATTCGGGGAACTGAAAGTAACCATACGCAAAGTCCACATGAAGGACAGTCTAGTTGTACCGCATCTCAGCGATGATCTCCAAAAGGCTTATGATTGTTGCTGACACACCTCGGATGTGAATTCTACCTCCTTCCTATGTGTTTCGTTCTGGAAATACTTCTTTCGCTGGGAAGCTGTTGACAGCAGAGTTTTCGGGACCGCACTGCTGTCCTTGAACAAGCCCGAGACGTCCTCGTCGAACTCGGCCAGAGGATCGAACGCAGGTAACGGCGCGGTTGGCGATTGGTGTACGGCTCTGAAGTAAGGCATCGTGGATATCATGGGAGACCTGAATGAGTTATCATGATTGAGGATCGGTTCATTTCACATTCAGCGTTGAGAAACTGTTTCGGGTTTCGAGTTACACTTACAGTGCCCATGGCCTCTCACATGTGAGGTCATGACTGAGAGTTGGGTCAATAAAGCTGTAGAGCAAGTGGTCAGTTGGCAACAGGTACGGGAATGGAGGCGCAAGGACCGTACCTGGCGAACTGCAGTGCGGCCGACGTCCCCCAAGGCATTCTTGGAGGTTGTGAGAACGTGTTGCCAAAGAGGACATCATTCGCAGTCACAGGCTTGAGAAAGCGGCCTGTCCAGAGGTATTGTCAAAAGGAATCGGGTCAGCGATCATCGACCAAGGTTGACAACCCATCACGACCATGAGAATGTTCACCTTGAACCTGGATGCTCCAAGTCGTCCCAACCCTGTCTTTGCGATCAAAGTATTTGCTGGTGCCGACTTCTCCCGTCTGGTCCACGAAGCCTTTGATGTTGCCCACAATCCTCCCTTCAAAGTCGGCCGTCTTAATCTCGAAGTAGGGAGGTGAGCCATCGTCCTTCATGTCGGCGTTGACTGGAAGCTCTTTGAGTTCATCATACGATGAACCGGCTAGCACTTTGAATTTCGGATGGGGTTGATGCATTTAGTTGGTTGTCCCTTGAAGTCGCGGATGGCAAGAACGAGTTTGGGTTGGAAAAAAGGGGAATGGAGTTTGAAACGAGAGGTGTGTATGCTTGTATGGTGCTAGTACAGAGATTGCTGTGGGTATAAGTAGTCTGTAGGACGCCAGAAGTTATGGAGCAAGGTGGTTTGATCATATAATTTGTGACGAGTGTTGTGACCCGCAGCGCTGTGCACGTCATCCCTTTGCGGCGTTTATCTCTTTTCGGCATTGACGAAACCGTTTCCGTGACCACGACAACGTAACCAACTGTGCTCAGAATTATTGCTGTCTATGGAAACAGCTCGCATAGCAACATTCGATTGACAAAAAAGCACGAGCATCTGGGCGTTGTGATGATGGGTGGGCAGCAGATATCCATTCATTCTCGAATGCTCGGAGTTATCGGGGATCTGCATTGGCAATCGCAGCAGAGCTACATAGCCATCCCAACCCCAGCATTGGCCCTCTAAGGGTCACCATGGAGTGAGGAAGGGACAGATATTGGTTTTGACCTATCAGCATAGGCGAAAGGGATCGAGTTTGTGAATGTCTCTTTTGCTCTTCGGCCCGAGGTAGGAAGCTTCTTATCAGCGCATCCTAATGCATTGCTGGGTTGGTGCAGGAGATGGGGAGTCCGGTCAGAGTCGTCCGCCGAGATAGCCGATGTCCCCTTTCCAAGCGGAAGAACCCCTCATGTTCAGGTTGAGCCTAGTACGACAGAATTTTGGCCAGCTCAATCACCCCGATATCGCATCATAAAACATCTCCAGGGATAGTCAAAGCACGAAAAAATGAGCACAAATATCGACCCATACACCCTGAAGGTATCGGATGAGCTGCTTGCCGATTTGAAGTCGAGGTTGGAGCATACTCGCTATCCCCAAGAACTGAACCTACCAGCAGGCCAAGAGTGGTCGTATGGAACACCGATCAGCGCAGGTTAGCACCCTCTAGCTGTTGAATGATTTGGTCGAACGTTTGGGACGCTGACTCTCTGGGGTTAGTGAAGGATACGGTTGAATATTGGAAAACCACCTTTGATTGGAGAAAATGCGAAGCCGACCTAAACACGAAGCTACCTCAATTCACCACCGGAATCGACACCGGAATCGCTGCGCACGGCTCGTTGAAGGTTCATTTCGCTCACCGACGTTCCTCAAGAGCGAACGCCACGCCTTAGCTGTTCATCCACGGCTGGCCAGGAAACTTTGCAGAGGTGCGCAGGCATGATAACCGGATCCATGGAGAAGAGCTCTGAAATGTCTTCTTGTCTGTACTCCAGCGCTTGAAAATGGTGGATGAGCTCGCCGAGCCCGCGGATCTCAAACATCCAGCGTTCCATGTCGTCTCACCGTCGTACGTGGCATCTTGGGTGACTCCATGTATCGCGACATTATCTCAACAGACTCTCTTCTTACAGCATTCCCGGATATGGCTTTTCCGACCCTCCCACCGCCCCCGGCTTCGGTATCAGGCGGGCAGCAGATGTGTTCGATAAACTCATGAAGCGGCTTGGGTACTCGCACTATATCACCCAGGGCGGTGACTGGTCAGTACCACAGACACATGGCTCCTTTGATATACACATCTGACCCGACGTTCTCGCCGTGCTTGTCAGGGGTGCGCTCATCGCTCGGGGATTGGCGCTTTGGCATCAAGAAAGCTGTCGAGCGATCCTCGTGAACATGTTTGTTCTCCATCCTTCATTACTCTTGTGGAACCCAAGGTTGCTGCTCAAGACGATCTTGGGCTTCTTGGGCGCTCCTGGAGGTTACCCAGCGATTCAGATCAACAATCTGAAAGGCGTGTTTGAGTTTCAAAAGACAGGAGCAGCTTATCAGAAGATTCAAAGCCAAAAGCCTCAGGTGTGTAATGAATCGATAAATCAGATGATCCCGCCTGCATCCCTTCGTTCTGACGCCGATGTTTTTGCTTTTACAGTCGCTTGGGTTCGCCATGACAGGTGAAAAAAAAATTATTCGGTCGATGCAATCTCAGAGCATGAATGAATATCTAACGACCAAAACACTACAGACAGTCCAGCTGGTCTCCTTGCATGGGTCAGAGAGAAGTATCACGCTTGGGCGGAGGAAGGTTACCAATGGACGAACGACGACCTTTGCATGTTCACCATGCTCTACTGGATTCCTGGGCCCACCCCATCTTTCAGGTAATTGATACACTTCCCTTTCACAGCTACGCGGGAGGGCTCCGAGAGTCCTCGGGCTGAAATTCCCGGATGGGGATTATGGTTAGGTTCTACAAGGAAAACTTTGAGGATGGTGGGGAGGACTGGATGGCGATCCTCAAGGGCTGGAGCCCCACCCCTCTTGGTGTGTTACACTTCAAGGGTGAAATGACTCAAATGCCCGATGAGTGCGTTTCTTTCTTTCTTTCTTTCTTCAGATCCTTTCCATTACGAAATAGTGCAGACCAGCTCATGCGTCCCTGGTTTTGGCTTGGTGAATAGTTGGGGTACCATGGTACAGCCGTTGAGATACGTCAAGAGGCACAGTCATGGTGGCCATTTCGCCGCTTGGGAAGTGTGAGTGTGACTCTTTCGTCTTTTAGAAAAACGCAACTAGCTAAACGAGGTTCTGCGTGAAAATTTTGGGGGGATTTTTTATTTTTATTTAAAAAAAAAAACAAAAATTCTAGTCCAGAGATTTTGCTCAACGACATTCGCAAGTTCACCAACATCATCATCGTAGATGACCGGTCACTTTTGAGCTCGATGACCTCCGATTCCCCGCTTTGACGAACGGAATACGACTTGGATACCTCAACGAAATATTTTGAAGTGTCGAGCGGGGAGGGTGGCCTCGCGCAAGCCGTCTGAACGATGATGACTGATCCTTCTTACATCGGAAATGCCTGAGTTCCGCAAGAGACTGCCCATTTTGTCCCTCAGATTCATTCATCCTTTTGACTCATGCTCAGACCCTCCTTGAGCCTTCGTTGTGCGCTTCCGCGCGGTTGTCGCGCGTCGTCGTGGATCAAAAGTCCCAAGGTGGTCTCCATCTCAAAAGGTAACTAATCGTTGCTAACATCGTAAAGCCCAAACTGTCCACGAAACGAATCAAGTGATGTAATGTTCGTTAGGATACCTAGTTGGTGACCGTGATGGTGAAGGGCGTGAGTTCTCTGATCGAGACAGAAATACCCTAAATTCAGACCAACAGGAACAGAGTTGGATGTCAGCATTGTGTTTTGGACAGCGACTGTCTAAAGCTTCCAAACTGCTTGCTTGCCTCGACAGAGTCTATGATGGCCGCAGTGAGTTTGTAACTACCCGGCGTCGTCGGAGCCTTGACTGTCTCGGTGAAGGACCCATGAGAGGTATCACCGTGTCCCTGAGAACTATGTCGAATCGAATACATATATATATTTTTAGTCGGCGTAAGGTACCTCACCTCGTGCTTCACAACTGAACGTAAACGCTTACAGCAAGTCGAAGGCGCCGGCGAGTGTACCAATGCAATTCTCACATGATGGGTCGTTGCTGAAGCCGAGGATCGCGGTGAACTCCGTATCAGCCTCCCTGAAACTCTCCGTCTAAAGTCAAGGTGAAAGTTTGAACGAGTAAGAAAAGTAGGCGGAGGTTCCGAATGGAGAATGCAGGTTGTTCCCTGTTTACCTCGAATGTGACCTTGAACGACTTGCCCTTCTTGACAGTGGCCGGAGCAGCGATCCTAACGGTACGCGCGAAGGAGAAGGAGGCGAGGAAGAGGGTGAAGAGGGTGACGAAGAGAGTTGAGCGCATTTTTATGTGAAGGTGGAGGAGTTGATGGCCCGGACGAGTGAGGTTTAAGGAGGATGAGGGTGGGACGCGCGAAGAGGACAGACGGTCAGATCCCCAGTCACTTATAAGTCGAGCGTGGCTGTTGCACGAAGACTAAACTTGGGTAGAACCGCCCCCCCCCCTGTAAGGTACGACTCTTCCTTCACAATGCATTGGCCTCGAGTATCACCGCCCTCACCGTGAAATTCCTTGGCTTTCTAAAAATAGGAATAAGCGCTGGTGTACACCCAACGGCACGACCCATTGATAGTGTCCGTTAACAGTCGACACCTACCCTAATTCCAAAACTTGGTTGGTCGCCTTGTAACCTTCTTCTCAGTTGTCAGCTGTAAAAGACGGGAGAGCAGCCGTTTTCGAGGATCCAACCATGTTTGCCAAGACTCGAAGAAAGTTGAAGGGGATACGGCCAAAGCCACCGCCTTCGCTTGATCGGGAAATACCGCACCGATTGGTCAAAGCAGCAGGTCACGCATATCCTTTCAGGTTCGGATCTATACAGATGGAAAGAAGTCCAACATGTCCCTACCACAACAATGTATCACATTGCATATAAGCTGTGGTTAAAAAGTCACAACAATAAACAAAGCGGCCCTACTGATCATGGATTAGACTGCGTGTTCTCGACGTTGAGAGGAGATTATGCGTCTATGTTGCTTACGACAGGCAGAACATGCCGCTAGGGATTGATGCGAGAGATCATGCGGTCGTCGGACTTCAGGGTGTCGCCCCTTTGAGTTGAGTCGATGCTGGGTTACGAGATATCTCTGGTACGACAGGCTACTCGTTGCGAAAGAACTATCTTCTTCGGTGATCCTCTTATAGTCGGCAGAGTCGGGATTGAAACTGTGCAGCCAACAGATTGTAGGACCGTGACAGAAACGGATCCACCTTCGTTTATACATAGGCGTGTACGCCTTCTCCCAGTCTCTGGTGACGAATGGAAACCCCCGATGGATCTGGTCTTTAGTCCAAAGGCCTAGCCTTGGTTGGATCACATCCCCAACAGCACCGCCAGTGAGTACAAAACAACGAGGCGCTCGGTCATTGAGGACATCATGAGCACGGATCTCAGTCGATGGACTTCCACCTCAAAGCCTCAATCCCAACCGAGCACTAGCATGGCCATCGTCCAATGGCAATTTCAACGCCGTCTTGTGATGCCCTCCAGGGTCTAGGAACCCGCTTCGCACCCAAACCGTGTTTTTCCTTTTACACCGCATATACGTACACATTCGAACCTTAGAGAGGCGTTGTGCTATTGCATTAATTTGCCTAACCATATGGGTCGATTTGTTCGGTCATAGACATGAGGTCGTCCTGGGAAGGTGACACAACAATGGGCCTTCTTCGCCTGGTCTACACTGCCTTCAACTCATTCCCTCGACTCTCAACTTGGCAGCGATGTACCTTTGCTACGTCCGCCGCACCGACATCAAGAACGGTCAGGTGATACAGATTGGATTTAACTCTTGGATATTATAAATCCCCCCAAATTCAGTTATGGCTTGCGCCGGCGCTTGAGTACGTCAGGGCCAATCATTCCATTTTTGGAAATGCCAAGAATGTTTAGGCGGTGGTGCTCGAGGTCAAAGCGTGGTACGGAGGAAGCTGTGCCTTTTTGGTCAGCTGGCCCAAACCAACGCTTCTTAGGGGCGGCCTCTGTCTCGTTTTAGCTCAGGTGCAGCGGCTACAGTGAACTCATAAAGAGGCCGGGCTCAGACCGCCAGTGCTTCAGCCTTCTTCCTCATCCCCCCGAACATCAAGAATTCCCATCCCCAATCTCCCGCTCATCACCCACAATGCGCTCAACCTTCCTCGTCACCCTTTTCACCCTCTTCCTCGCCTCCCTCTCATTTGCGCGCATACATACGGTCACTGCTCCTGCCACTGTGAAGGAGGGCTCACACTTCGACGTCACGTTCCATGTAAGGAAAAGTGGTCCTTTTTTCAATACCCGCAGTCTTGCTGATTTCGCTCTTTACTGATCTGCCCATACTTCCTATTTTTACTTTAGACGGAGAGCTACATCGAGCAGAATAGAGATTACGCTGTGACACTTGGGTTCTCCACCACCTCGTGCTTCACCTGCGTCGGTACACCCGCTGGCTCCTTCGACCTCGTGTGAGTTCTTCCTTTCTGTTGCGAAAAGCACAAAAAGGTCGAGTCGCTTCGAGACGTTGACCATGTATCTATTCCCGTTCGTCATTAGCGCCCAAGGAGAGGACGATACTGGTCATGGGACATTCACTGAGAAGATTAGGGCCCCGACCACCGAAGGTAGCTACGAGATCACCGTGAACATCGTATCCGCCGTCGCTGTGAGCCGTCTCTTTCGAATCTTTCGGGCGGACCTTAGATGCAAACGATGCTGACACTTAACATCCTGCCTGCCTGCCTGATAGGATCTTCAACACGCCGGTTTGCGGTTCTTCTCCATCCCCCTGACGGTCACCCACTAGAAGTCCCAACGTACATTGCACCGTTCGATTCCATTCGTGGACAATTTCGACC
>WSTV01000551.1:0-19745 GCA_019632285.1 Tulasnella sp. 332
TTAACACTGAGCGCTTAAAGTAGACTTGTTGAACATTGCCGCGCGGATACCTTTCTTCTGTGAGAATGTCTATTGTTCAAATACTATGCTGGGCGAAACCTGGGCGAAACTGGGCACTAAGGCAAACTACCTGACAAGCAGTCCCTTGTCACGAAGTGATAACTGAGAGAGACCGCTGGACGACCTTGAGCACTAGGAGCTCGTAGAGGAGAGATAAGGAAAATGTATACAAGACAATGAGGAGCACTAGGAGCTCAACGTTGGGAAATGGAGGAGTGATGTAGAGAGGAGTGGAGTAGAGAGGAGTGGATACAAGACGTTGCGTGAGGAATAAGTCCTCTACGCCTACCAGTATAAATAGAGATACAGGAGTGGAGGATTACAAACATGACACGAGTACACTGCGCGGCGGTGTGGGAGAACACAAGGATAGAAGCGCGGGGCAGTGACAGGTGACCTCCTAGCCGAGAGAAGAGAAGCATGCTAAGCGAGAGAAGGCTGACAAAGAGAGACACATGATCAGAAAGAGTCTGAGGTAATACCGATAATTATCCAAGGTAACTCCGACTATTCTCCGAGTTCTCCGAGTTCTCCGAGTTCTCCAAGTTCTGTTCCATGGGACAGTAGATTGTGACCATAATGAAGATCCCGTGTTAGGTTTGGACTTGGACACGACGTAGTCGTGACATCCCTCAGCTTTCCATTCATGACAATTGTTCTCTCCATCAAGCTTTTAGTGCTCAACATCACCCCTGAGATTGTCCAGTGGTATTTCAGCATCCACATCATGACACAAGACTAACAGCAACCTCAGAAGATCTGATCAAGGTACATAAGTTGATACCACCTCCCCCAGTTCAGAACAATCAAGGCAAAGAGGAATATGAAGTTGAACACATATTGGACTTGAAATGGAATTGAACCTGCTTCCAATACCTGATTCAATGGAAAGGATATGACACTTCAGAAAACTCATGGAACCACATCAAGGACATGGGAAATGCATCTGAACTAGTCAAGGAATTCCACGAATCGAATCCAGATTGACCACACCCTGACAGGTTGCCTCACACTTGACCCAAGACTCATGCTCAACAACCTTAGAAGGGGCAAATGTCACAGCTTCATGCTGCTCTAAGTACAAACTGAACATGGGCTCTCCCTCTACAGTCACATTCTACTCTCCCACAGACACAGACCTCAGACTATCCCCAGAGTTTCATTGGATCATCTTCTTATCATGTGTCTCACTTTGTAATCCTTTCCTCACTTAACTTACTTCTCTTCTCTTGCTTAGGAGGTCATCTGTCATTACTCTACACTTCTACACCATGTGTTCTCCCACACTGCCGTGTAGTGTACTCATGTCATCTTTATAATCCTCCACTCCTATACTCTATATATACTGGTAGGCATAGAGGACCTACTCCTCATTTAATGTCTTATACTCCCTCCTCTACTGTACCCCTCTCATATCCCTTCCTCCCTTACTCCCTTATCACTATTGAGCTCCTAGTGCTCTTCAGTGTCTTTTATACATCTGTTGTCCTCCCTATTGAGCTCCTAGTGCTCAGCATCATCTTCCTTGTCATTGTCCAATGGTACTCTCAGCCCTTATTGTGACAAGTAGCCGCATATAACATAGGTGGAGCAGTTGTGGTGGTTTAAGATGAGTCATAGGGGGATTGCTCATGTATATAAGGGGAGCTGGATTGTAGCCAGACTCCCCATCACAACCACTTCATATACACAGGTCTCTTGAGAGAGATCCCTTATACTCTATTGGACTCAGAACCCCTTGCTTGCATAGCTTGAGAAGAAACCAGAACTAGAGACAAATAAGTGTGAAGGAGTGCTACTCCTAGGCCAAACCCCTGAAGCCAACTCGATAAAGCTAACTTTACACATTTTCCTTTGGGTGGCATTGTGGATGGTCCCTCAATTGTGAGGGACATCTGGCCCACTCCTTTGCAAAGTAATCCTGTTTGTCTTGTTCTCATTCACTCTCATGTAAGGTTTTCCTGAAGCACTGTGGAGTTCTGGCCAGGAGATTTGTTGAAAAACACAGAGTGTTCTCCATATCTACAACAAATGGGATGCTGACAGTGACCAAGGAGACACTTAGGTGGAGTGGGACTGCAATGCCCATACTAAATCCTGGTGGAGTAAGCAGAGTAGCAATATCAAATATGATTAGAGGGGGAGAATTGGACAGTGATACCCCCAAAGAACATTGACTCTAGTGCAAATGTGAGATGGTGATTGCCAAGGCTTGAATCTTCAATGTTAGTTCTGTGGGATTGGGGTGGAAAAGATATGGATATACCATGGCAGGCATCTATAAATTGAAATAGCAACCCCAACAACAATGACTCTTAGCTGTCATTGTCAGGTAGTTTGCCTTAGCACCCAGTTTTGCCCAGTTTTGTCCAGCATAGCATTCAAACAATAGACATTCCCACAGAAGAAAGGTATCTGCATGGCAAAGGTAAAACAGTTTACTTTAGTGCTCAGTTTAGCACTCAAACAATAGATATTCCCATGGTTGGGAAGGCACTGATTACTCCTCCCTAAAAGGGGATAATTCATGATATCATCATAGACTTAGGTCTAACTTATGACATTAGGAGTGGAGCCAATCATTTGTAGAATATTTCAGAAGGTATCAGTTATCATTTAAGTTATCTAGAGGCGTGGCTCCACCAGAGGAGTTAGCTAAGCACCACTTGCTCCACAAACCACCTCCTTTAAAGCCATGATCATATCATGACGTCATTCATAGATATTCATGTATAAATAGGAATGGACCCCTAGTAGGAGGCTCCCCATCACAATTGCTTGGTATAATAGTTCTTCAATCATGCAGAGCCAGTTCTTAGCAAGAGAGTACCCCTAGGCATCGCCTTAGTAAAACTTAGATTAGTCCCTGAAGAACTAATCTTACAGTTGTTTGGGAAACAGTCCTATAGTGCTACTTTTTTACAAGACATGACACACAGCTGGGATGTGAACCTGAATAGTGTTATATCACTGAAATAGAGGAACACTCACTCTGTATAGCAACCTCTATAGGATATGGGGTAGATTGTTGTTGAGAACATGGGAAACCTTAGACTTAGACATGTAGGTTATAGGATCACCCCCCTGAAGTTGGCATCGAGGACCTCACAGTGGTGAGGGGGTGAAACCATACACACTAGCATAGGACCAACCTTGACATACAAAGCACAGAGTAGGTGGAAGTGGCGGTGACGGAGCAGGCTAGCCCAGATCGCTCTGATCTGGACTGCTCCTACCATGCCACCATGGATGCCACTCTAAGAGGTCGAGATGATGGCAATAGCCAACATCCACCTACCAGAAGAAGTGACAGCCTTACAATTGACACTCCAACTGAAGCACCACTGTGGATACCTGCATAAGGCAACCCACAGAGGATGAGGCCCCCCCCCCCCAAGCTGCTTAATGCAACCAATGGCAGAACCTGCCCATTATGCTCCAATGCTTGCAATAGAACAATGACAAAACCACCATGCATTATACAAAAAACTCTGCTGGAATCTCCCCCCCACACTGGTCTTGCTGACTCTGATGAGGAACCACACCACACACAAACACATTGAGAGGGTGACGACACACCCAAAATGAGGCTCACCACTGCCACACAACAAGAAACAATTGTGCACCCCAGAAAACACATGCGGCACCAAACACAGCCTTGGCACTACCCAAATGCTGTCGCCCTAAAAAACCTTAGACAATAGGTGCAACCCACCCCAGCGAAAGAAGCGCAAACCCCAGTACGAGTGCCTACAAACCTTGACTGGGGTGCGAGATAACTATGGAAGCCCAGACTTAAGGTCCAACTATAAGAAGTAATGCACATTCTGTGGAAAGCGAAGAACTACAAAAAACATACACCTCTACCTTGAAACAGTGAACTACCATGTCCCACCATTGCAATGCATCTCAGAACCTTGCTGAAGGATCGACCCCCTCTCTGGCTGTCATCAGCTTCCTTGAGCACTTGGAAAACACCAAATTGCCTTTTGCTAAGGCAGCGACAGCCCATCTCACCACCACACAAAAATACACTAAAGTCCTAGATGATGACAAATGGCCAGCCCTCCCTAACAGACAGGAAGACCAAGAAATGGAGGAAATCCTGTCTACCCTGACACCAGCCCCCAAGGGAAAGAGAAGCAAACAATGAGTGGATACCTGCCACCTCTCCCAAGAAGTCATTGAAGTCCCCCCCAAGGACTGCCCTCTTTGCAACAAAGTCCAAGCCTCCATCGTGGAGACCAGGAACGTTCTCACACCAAAGCGCCTGGCAAAATGCACACACTTGGAAGTCAGACCATCCCCATTTATCCCTGGTCAGGGGGTGAAGTTTGGGAAAGTTGGTTCCAGAGTGGCAAAGGCTACCAAGACAGAGGAGGACATGGCAAAGTAGAAAGCAGCCTTAGCCACAGTGGAAGAAGCAGAGAAGAGGTTCGACACTAAGTACAACTTCCAGTCCAAGAGAGTATCTGTGGGCACTCTCCGCTTCATTAAGCTGCTGAAGCAGAACCATGCAGATTGCTATATGCCCCACCCCTGCATCTTCAAGATGGTCTGGGACAAACCTACACAGAAAGCTGCCTTCATTGCGGCCAGGGTCAACCAGGCTGCATGGGTGTGGATCTCAATCTACAACCACCCCCAACCCACCCAAGATGAAGCTAACCACTTCATGGCAGTGCTACAACACATCGAGGACACGAAGGCAATCCCCAACTTTTCAAAAAGTGACTATGCAATCCACTTAATGACTAGGACAAACAGCAAGGTATCGCCCTAAGTCCCCCTCTTCTGTGCCAACCACAACACTCACTGCTGCATCCTAGCCACTCCAGCCTTTGCCTTCACAAGCAAGGGAGTCGACTTGGCCTTCTGGGTCCATGACCAAACTGCTTGGGGAAACAGAGTTGTCCTCGACTTTGTCAACACCCCCCCATGAGGCGGAGCTCCTGCTAGGCCTTAAAGTGGCCCTGAGGGACATCATCAAATGGAAGGATAAAGAGAAAAAGATCCCTAAATCTCTTTGCATCGCAAAGCCCAACTGGACCCCCCTGAAGATGCAGGATCCACGAGTAAAACCTCAAGAGGTACCAGGAGAAGCAAGGACCCTGATGTCATGACCACCATCGAGACAGATCTGTTAAGTATGAATATCGAACTCTACTCTCCCACAGTCTCTTCCTTTATCATCACATCTCTGTTCCCACAGTCTCTTCCTTTATCATCACATCTCTGTTCCCACAGTCTCTTCCTTTATCATCACATCTCTGTTCCCACAGTCTCTTCCTTTATCATCACATCTCTGTTCCCACAGTCTCTTCCTTTATCATCACATCTCTGTTCCCACAGTCTCTTCCTTTATCATCACATCTCTGTTCCCACAGTCTCTTTCTCTATTATCACATCTCCATTCCCATGGTCTCTTTCTCTATTATCACATCTCCATTCTCACAGTCTTCTTTTATATAATCACTTCTCCATCTCCCAGGGTTCATTCGATGTTCCGATTGTAATGGCTATGCGACTGACTCAGATGAGGCACAGCCTTTCCAGAATGTTCTCCTTTGTTCTCTCATTGTAAATGAACACTGCCTTATATAAAGGCTGAGTATAAGTAGTTAGGAAGTGAGGAGGATTGTTCCTCACTTTGCCTCTTGTTCTTCCCTCTGGAATAAGAGTTCTCTTCTCTCTGCCTAACTCATCGTGCGCTGTCTGCACACCCTGTCCCCTGTCCCTCGTACACATCACATCGCACCCTGAACTCTGAACTATCGAACCTTTGACCTTGTAACCTGCATGCCACCCAAGTAACCACATTCCCACATTTCAACCACGTTCTACAACAGAGGTCGCTACACCTGAAGTGGAGGGTCTTGTTTACCCTGGACATGACAAAGCTGGAGGGCTGGGTCAAGCCCTCCCTAGCAGGACTCTACACAGCAAGGGGGGATATCTCAATTGAGACCCCACCTTTCTGCACCTTGTGCATGACCACCTCCCATCCTTGGGAGAACTGCACATGGTGGGTGGTACCTGGAGTGCTCCCTCAGATGAAGATGCCCAATGGGTTTAGGGTGCTCACATGGGTGGATATCGACACCTTTGAGGTGGTTGAGAAGCATAAAGTCCTTAAGGGGAAGGACAGTAAAGGGAAGGGCAGGACCTAAAACTTTGATGACATGGACCAGTAGTACACTTATATAATGGCCATTATACCCTGAAACACCCTATGTGACAGTGGTACTCTAGATATGCAATATGACATAACTATGACTAAACTTGAGTGACAAATGAAAAACACCCTTGTCACAACTACGTTGTGCCTAAGTACAACTTCAACATGGGCTCTCACTCTATGATCACAATCTACTTCCCACGGAACGGACTTCGGAGATACCTTGGACTAACCTCGGTTTAACATCAGACATTCTTCTAATCATGTGTCTCACTTAAGTAAGCCTTCTCTCACTTAGCATGCTTCTCTTCTCTTCTTTCATCTCGCTTAGGAGGTCACTTGTCACTACCCCGCACTTCCCTACACATGTTCTCCCACACCGCCATGCAGTGTACTCATGTCAGCTTTATAATCCTCCACTCTTGTATATCTATATATACTGGTAGGCATAGAGGACTTATTCCTCACACAACATCTTGTATCTTTCCTCCCCTTCATTGTACTCCCTTTCCCCCATCCACTTATCACTGTTGAGCTTCTAGTGCTCAGCAGCATCTCTTATATATTTCTCTTGTCCTCATCGCTGAGCTCCTAGTGCTCGTTGTCGTCCAGCAGTTCTCCTCAGTACACTTCGTGACAACCCTGGAACCAAGTCCTGAGCTATACACCCATGATGAACAAGACACTGAGTCATGAGAAGATATGAAGTAAGTGCAGCTGTTGAACAGTCTTTCCAGGGTTTGGGCCACTTAGGCACCCAGACCCAACCACTCAACAACTTACACCAATACAGACACCAAATACGTCAAAGGAGGGCTCACCTGTGACAGGATCTCTGCAGGTGTTGCTGGTGCATCAAGAGAAACCCATGTCTCCTGATGGCCAGTCAGAGAGAAGCACCCTGATAAGCCCCCCTCGGGGGAACTGGTGGGGCTGCATGGCTAAACCCCACAATTCTGGCTCTAAACCAGGCTGTACCCTGGCAGAGCAACATGCTTCACTGGGGATAGCCTCCCTGAATATCCAGGGAATCCATAGTTTGGGGGTGAGATCTCAAAACTATGGAGGAACGGATACAGGGAATAAGCTCACTCAAGCCATGAGGCTTATGAAGTGATGCAAATGGGGTATTTTATCCCTGCAGGAAACCTATGAGTCTATCAAGGCTGTGCAGGACCTGGAAGCCTCAGATGAGAAAGTCTGGGCCTTCCCCAACCCAGGGACCAGCTACTCGGCTGGGACCATAATACTTGTCCTGAAAGATAAGGTCAAAGTAAGAGAAGGAAAAGCTGCCTTCACCAATGAAATACTGGTGGAAGGAAGAGCACAGAGGCTAAACTTTAAATGGAAAGGCTCTGAAGAAATGTCAATGGTGAACATCTATACCCCCAATGACTTGAATGCAGCCCTGAGCTTCTACCAGAAGCTTGAGGATAAACTAACAGCAAGAAAACCCACTGTACTTATGGGGGATTTCAACCATGTTGAGGCAGCAATAGACAGACAGTCTAACAAGCCCCCACCTGATGCATTGATTGACATGCTCCAAAAGATGCAGCATAACCTCCAACTCAAAGACAGGTGGAGGGAACAGAACCCAGTAACACATATGTTTACATGGACTTCGCCAAGAGTAAATAGGGACAGAACATGCTCCCAATCTTGCCTAGATAGGATTCTTATCTCCAAACACATATCCAAGAGGGCGTATATCTGGGGCCAAGTTTCCTCTATGGGCCTGAGTGACCACAACGTGGTCACAATGGAAATGTCAGACAACTTCTCACTTAAAATGGGCCTGAGCCCATGGAAGATGAAAATAGAAGACCTGGATGATGAGTGGACCACAGAGGAATGTAGGAAATACCTACTGTCAGTGGAAGACAGAATCACTATCAGGAGTGAAAACCCCATAAGGGTGTGGCTGGACACGAAAGCAAAGATCAAGAAAATCTTTGCAGATAGACAAGAAATGCGTCAAGTGCTGAAGGGAAAGACACTGAAAGCACTAAAGAAGCAGGCACTCTACCTAAAGAAGAGCCCCTCATACCCAACGAACTTTGAGCTCCAGGGCATTGTCCTGGAACTCGATGAGAGAATTGGGAATATTGAGTGACTAAAGATGGAAGCAGAAGCTGCATCATCAGCCACCAGGTATAGAGTGAAAGGGGAGCAGGTTAACAAATACTGGTTCTCAATTAGCAAAGCGCTGACAGAGGAAGCCACTATAACTTCCCTAAAATGCGACAATGGGACCGTAGAGACATCCACAAAGAAAATGCTGGATGTAGCTGTGGAATTCCACAAGAACCAAACAACTGCACCTGAGATGACACCTGAAAGGGGAAAAGCAATCCAGGAAATGATTAAACCAGCAAGGTCTAAATGCCTTGATGAAACATCAGCTGCCTCCTTGAACCCCGTAATAACAAAGGAGGAGCTAAAGGCAGTAGTAGCTGCAAGCTAAGGGGGAAAATCCCCTAGGCTTGATGGATTCATCTACAAATTCTACAAAAAGTGGCTAGACATGGAGGAACACCCCCCTAAACAACCACTAGACAGCAAACCAAAACGCTGGCCCATGTCAGATATCCTTCTACAAGTGTGGAACAATCCCAGATGAATCTCAAAGGGGACACACCAGGACTACAAAGTAGCCCTCATATGCCCTCTTTACAAGAAAGGAGACAGGCAGGACATAAAGAACTACCACCCAATAAGCCTCCTGAATACAGATTATAAGCTGGAGACCAAATGCTATGCAACCAAAATGGGCAGAATAGCAATGAAAGTCCTACATGAAGACCAAGCAGGCTTCATCCCAGGAAGAGACATCTTTGACCATGTAAAACTGGCCAAAATCATCGCAGAACACTGTGAAGCCACAGAGACTGATAGATCACTAGTATCCCTTGACCAGGAGAAAGCATACAACAGGATTGACCAAACATACATGTGGAAAATCCTCGACGCTTATGGAATCCCTGAAGGCTTCATAGAAAAACCGAAGACGCCCTATAATGCCCAAACGTCGATCTTTATCAATAAGATAGGATTGGAAATGTGCTCAGTGCAGAGAGGAGTAAGGCAAGGGGATCCCATGTCTTGCCTACTCTTTGACTTCACCATTGAACCTCTAGCAGAATCGCTGAGAAGGTCAAACCTCAAGGGTCTTAAAGTCCCTGGAAGCACAAACAGACTAATATGCAAGCTGTTTGCAGATGACACGCAGATATACTTGTCTAAAATGGACAAGTTGTCCGAAGTCGTCTGAATTACTGAAAGGTGGTGCCTAGCATCCACAGCAAAGTTTAACCAAGGGAAGACTGAGGTCCTACCAGTAGGAATGCCAATGCACAGAGAAGCAGTGGCAGAGACAAGAACCCTCTTAGGGTCGTTACAAATAAGGCAGGGTATACCTGACAGATCAGAACAACTACCTGTAGGAGCAAGGATCATGTTCAATGGAGAAGCCATTGTCACGAATGGAAAGCTGAGAGAACCGCTGGACGACAACGAGCACTAGGAGCTCGCGGTAGAGGACAAAAGAGATGAATATAGAGACGCTGAAGAGCACTAGAAGCTCAGCAGTGTAAAGTGGAAGGGATGTAAGAGAGTACAGTAGAGGAGGGAATCCAAGACGTTGCGTGAGGAATAAGTCCTCTACACCTACCAGTATAAATAGAGATACAGGAGTGGAGGATTACAAACATGACACGAGTACACTGCGCGGCGGTGTGGGAAAACACGAGGATAGAAGCGCGGGGCAGTGACAGGTGACCTCCTAGCCGAGAGAAGCAAAGGGACAAGTGAGGGAATAGAAGAGAAGCTTGCTTACAAAGAGAGACACATGTTTAGAAGTTAGTCCGAGGTAAAACCGAGAATAGTCCGATATCTCTCCGAGGTCCGTTCCGTGGGATAGTCGATTGTGACCTTAGAGGAAGTCCCCGTGTTCGAGTTGGACTTAGGCGCGACGTAGTCGTGACAGCCATCCGCATTCTTGGTGGATGGATAGGCCATAATGTAGATGTCAACACCCTCTGGGACAAACAATCACAAAAATGGAAAACGCAGCAGAAAGCTGGAATAAACAACACCTCTCTATGCAAGGAAGAAAACTCATTGTCAACTTCATAATCCTGTCAAGAGGTGACCTCCTCCAAAAAACCTCCAAGGGAAGACTTCCCCCTCAGATGGTTTCCCTTCTGGATCAAACCTGGCATGAAACCCAAGGTCCCAAGAGTAGACTGTCACTTGAACTAAGAAACATGATTCAAGCAGCAGTTATGTTCAGAGTCCCTGTAGACGCCCAACGCTTCCATCACACGGTCAAACAACAGATCCCAATATGGAAGTCTAGATTTGTTAACTACCCAGATGGCTTTGAGTCATCTCTGGTAGCAAAGAAACTGTATGAGCTCCACCAGGTGAAAAACCAAATGGACCTCATCAATTTCCATGAAGTAGCACTAAACGGCTGTAAGTCACATGGAAAGTGCATCAAAGCAGCAGACAAACTGCTTACAGCAATAAAAAAGTCAGTCAATGTAACGAATGGCCCACCACACAACTACCAAAACAGACTGGATGGTCTAGACCATTCCCCTGCAGAGGTGGAAACAAACCTAAAGAAGAGGAGCAAAGGAGAACCCTTCACACTCAACCCAGACATCACCCAAAAAAACAAACTCACTAAGGCAACAAAAATCTTCAAAAAAAACCCTATCTAAACCACCCATACTATCAGAGCTTTAAGCCCCCCTCACTAGCACCAACACTAGTAATGTGGACAGATGGATCAGCAGACAAGAATGGCCTAGCCAATTCTAGCTGTGGAGCTGGAGTATGGTCCAACAAAGACCAGTACAGAGCTGCAATACACATCCCTGGTGGTGAACCCACCAATAATAGGGGCGAGATTGCTGCAGTAATGTGGGCACTTGAAAATGCCCCCATTAACCGACCTGTTGAAATAAAAATGGATTCGGAATACGTTATACACCTCCTAGCTATCAGGTGCAGTGACCAAGAGGATAAAGGATGGCTCAGTACCAAGAATCGAGATATCCTAGAGAAAACCTTATATCTCCTCAGGAGAAGGCAGGCACCTACGAAGATCCACAAAGTAAAAGCACACTGTGGAATCGAAGGGAATGAGAGGGCAGATGAAGCTGCAAAAGCAGGCCTCACAGCACCCTTAGACCCCAACTTCTCTACCACTATACTGGAGAGATGGAGATCAAATGGTGCATGTCTATCATCACTAACATATAGTGATCTATACAAAGCCATCAATAAATGGATGTTTGTCAAATGAAGACCAAACGCCCTACAAATAGTGAAGGATGTACTCAACTACCAACACCAACAAACAGAGGACCTCCACTTTGAGGCCACACTGTGGGCATTGATCAGGAACCCCCCTCTGAGGAAAGAAATTTCTGACTTCCTGTGGCTAGCCTTACATGGCTAAACAGTATGCAGAACCTTCATCATTAAATGGGGAGGCGACTGGCAAGAGAAAGCTCTATGCTCATGTGGAGCATTAGAGTCTCTTAAACACATCCTGACTGAATGTCAAAATGGGTGGTGAAGAGCAGCCTGGAAACACACAGGTAAAATGCTCAAACAAGCTGTGGCAACAAAGAATGTGGACTTTGAGATGCCAGCATACAAGGATATCCTAGGAATAGGACTATCGCAAAAAGGACAATCCAAGATGGGAAAGGCCTTGTATAAGACGATGATTGCTGAAATGATGTTTGTCATTTGGAAACTCCGAATGCACTCCTCATTAGGGACAAAGTAATCACTAAGAGGCAAGCCATAGCAACCCTTGAAGATGCAATTATCTGACAGGCAGCGTCTAACTTCAATGTAGCCAAGCTGCCAGAAAACCAGGGATCGCAGAAGCAGAAGGAGCTCCTGACCCTGACGAACATGTGGAAAGGCCTTATAGACAGGACCATTACCAGTTTACAAATGGTCTTTGAAGATCATGGCTAGGAAGAGAGTGAGTCTGGGATTGATGGCCGCCTGCAGGCCTGATAACCGATACTCTGAAGGGAGATGTAAGACCAGCTTGCTGGAGCACTGCCGAACCCCCTGGACTATCTTCCCCAAGTAATGGGGATATAAAGGGACACATGAAGTCGTTAAGTCTATATGGCTGATCGCGAGCATGTGTCTATGGTCTATCCTAATAGGCCAAATGGGGGGTTTAGTGGGTCCTCAAGAACCCCACACTGTTCCAGACTTAAAAACTCTGGTTCACTCAGCTGGTGAGTTCCCCACCATTCTCACACAAAAAAAAAAAAAGGTTATAGGATCAAAGGTTTGTGATGTGATGTCAGAGTTCAGAGGACAAGGGACAAGGGACAAGGGACAAGAGACAAGGGATAGTTGTGCAGATGGCACACAGTGGAGTATAAGAGCATAAGAGTTGATTTACAGAGAGACAAGAACAGGAGGCAAAGTGAGGAGCAATCCTCCTCACTTCCTAACTACTTATACTAAACTAATAAGGCAGTGATCACTGACATTTACAAAGAATAATGAAGAACATTCCAGAATGATGAGGCAATAAACTGAGTCAGTGCACAGCACACAGCATTTGTAACATATAACAATCTATGGGACCGGAGATGTGATAATAGAGAAAGAGACCGTGTGATGAGGAGATGTGACGATACAGGAAGAGGCCGTGGGAGAGTGGAGTTCAGTCTGTACTTGGCGCAGACTAGCTTGACTGTGGTTGTGACACTCTGCCATCAAGTCACATTTTGTGTAGTCGGCTTACGCAATAGAAATTAACCTAGTACAACGATAGATCACAAAAAGCAGATCCGACTATGTAACGACACTCTCCCTCTCCCGTTCTAGATAGGATACAGCAGCCGCACAGTCCAATATAAAGACTTCTCCCTTTCGCGTGCCGAAGGCTATCTGAACTCCATTTGATGCCACTGCAACACAATCTTTTCGGAGATAGCAAAGGCGATGACCGAGATACATGACCCACGGTGCCGTCCAGAAAACGAGAGGTTGCGCAGTGCGGCGGGAAGGATGGGGTTGAATGTCTGAAATTTGCGTACCTTTCTGAATATCCCAGGTGTGGAAAGGTTCGCCGTCGGAGCCAAATATGAGGAGGTTGCCGTCAGGAGAGAACGCGACGGAGGTGACCGGATTGGTGTGGTGCATGAACGTTGAAACATCCACCCCCTTCTTTATATCCCACACCCGGGCGGTCCTGTCATCAGAGCTAGAGGCGAGGCGGTTGCCGTCAGGAGAGAACGCAACGGACGTGACCTGACCGCTGTGGCCCGTGAACGTTGGAACCTCCACCCCTTTCTCTATATCCCACACCCGGACGGTCCCGTCATCAGAGCCAGAGGCGAGGCGGTTTCCGTCAGGAGAGAACGCGACGGACGTGACCGAATGGCTGTGGCCCGTGAACGTTGAAACTTCCATGTCATTCTTGATATCCCAAACCCGGGCAGTCGTGTCATCAGAGCCAGAGGCGAGGCGGTTGCCGTCGGAAGAGAACGCGACGGACCTGACCCAATGGCTATGGCCCGTGAACATTGAAACCTCTACCCCCTTCTCTATATCCCACACCCGGGCGGTCCTGTCATCAGAGCTAGAGGCGAGGCGGTTGCCGTCAGGAGAGAACGCGACGGAGTTGACGCAGCCGCCGTGGCCCGTGAAGGCTGAAACCTCCACCCCCGTCTCTATATCCCAGACCCGAGCGGTCCTATCATCAGAGCCAGAGGCGAGGCGGTTGCCGTCGGGAGAGAACGCGACGGGCCTGACCCAATCGCTGTGGCCCGTGAACGTTGAAACCTCCACCCCCTTCTCAATATCCCAGACCCGGGCTGTCCTGTCATCAGAGCCAGAGGCGAGGCGGTCGCCGTCAGGAGAGAAAGCGACGGAGGTCACCCGGTCGCTGTGCCCCGTCAAGGTGCAAACCTCTACATCATTCTCTATATCCCAGACGCAGATCGTCTTTCCGGAGCCACATGCGAGATGCTTGCCGTCATGAGAGTACATGACACTCAACACACCGGATTCGAAGTGCTTCGTTCGTAAGCATACACCCCATCCCATCTCTTGCCCCAGCTTCATCACAACCGAACAACCCAGTCCGTGCTCATACATCGCATACAGATCACATTTTGGCATGAAGGGTAGTCCCGAGGAGTATACGCCTCCAGCGCTGGCATTGATCGCCTCATAGAAACGCTGGACAAAGCGCTGCCCATCCATCACCACGGCCAGCGTGCCTACCGACGGGTGGCCCATGCGCTACATAATCGGGAATTTTAACTCAGTACAGACAACCGTCTACTAGCTGTATTACTCACCACTAGGCTCTGTTCCACCGAAATCAATAATGGTGAGGCTGTATGGAGGCGCTCAAGAAGGTTCAGAAGCTCTAGCCAGTCTAGTAATTTTGTTCGGATAAAGGTCTCCACCGCTCGTGCTAGCGGAGTAAGATTGTCCTTCTGATCGCTCTTATCGACTTGGGCAGCCGACACAGCATGAGCCAAGTGCGACACCCAATGGTAGCACGCATAACGGAGGTAGGCGGGAACCTTGGCTTTGAGCCGCTCTTCGAGATCCCCGATGTCTGCCTTCGGTATCGGTAGGAAGCCCAAGTGACACATGTCCCGCTGCAGCGACGCGAGCAAGTGATCGAGACAGAGGATGGCCATTGTCGAGTGCTGCTGTACGGGATCGATGAAGAACCGTTCGTCGGTACATCGATCGGGAGTGGTGAGAAAGTTGGGGAAAGAGGGGTGAATCAGACGAAGCGGCGTTGAGTTTAGGTTACTTTCGGGGACGATGATCACGGAATGCAGACGTTCCAGGGTTTCGGTGACGTCGTCCGATACGAGTCCCAACAGTGATTCTAGTGATCTTGGGGAGAGCGTGTCAAACAGCACAACAACAGCTCCCAAGATTGACCGAAGGCGCTGCTCAATTTCGGGGTCGGGTTCCTCTGGTAGAGCTTTCGATAGAATCAGGGAGTACATAGCATCGAGAGCGCGGTAGGGGCGCGATCCCTTCGCCACCTCTCCTAAAGCCCTGACTGCCATGGCCTGCTCCGCTTCCGTGTAGCTCTCCTCCGCGGACAGCAGTATCTGCAGCCGCGCCTTTTTTCCCTTGACGGTTCGAACAAAGGAGCTGTCCACGAACTTCACCGCCGTGGACGTCACAATGAACAAGCTTCCCGACATTCTTGCCAACCGTTGGACTTCGTCATCGGTTGCAACCTCGTCTGGGGCTTGGAGGTGAGCGCGGAGATAGAGCCTGATGTCTTCCTGAACTAGGCGATCTTCGATGTTGTGTAGCTCAGCCACGTGTGTGATAGCTTTCGTGACAGACGAGGTGAACGTGTTCTGTAAGTCGACTTCTGGGCGACTGGTGATGAAGATGCGGATCCGGAGAGTCGAAGGAAGTGATTTTACAGCGTAGGCCAGAAGCCTGAGGAGTTTCTGTGCGTGCGTGGTATCGCCGCACTCGTCGAGCGCATCGAAGACGAAGACCAGTGGAGAGGGTGCGTCGACTACTTCGCGCATCGGTTCGAGGATAAGCTTCTTCAGCTGCTCTTGTAGGCCCGAACGAGAAGCCGCTGGGTTTGCTTGTACGGCCTTCACGAGTTTGTCTCGGAAGCTGGGTATCGAACTCGTGAGTTGATACGCGATGGTAGGGAACACGTTGATTGCATCTCTCCGGTCGGTGTGATCCTGTGCGAAGAAGAAGGTCGCCCCGAGGTTACCACCAGTCTTGCAGTACTCCGCGATCGTTTGAGCAATAGTGCTCTTCCCTGTTCCGGCGAGACCATGAAGATAGAGCATTGGAAGTTGGCTCGGGTCGTTACTGTAAATCCAATCTCGGATCTGTCGAAGGAGGTCTGTGCGGGTTCCCTGGAGGCAGTCTGAAGCACCCTTGCGAGCGAATGAGTTGTGGAGGGCGTCCGGGAGCCTGAGGTTTTGCTCGAGAAAAGTAGCTTGTGCTGCGAAAGGGTATCAGGACCAGTGTGATATCCTTCCACGATCAATTTGTACATACCTGCCCATTTGGTCGAATCTAACTGGTTTTCCTGAAGTTGTAGTAAGCAGTAAGGGACGGTTAAAACGAACGAATGGTCTTTCTTTGCATAGTTTGCTCCTACTCACGATGATCTGAATCGCACTTAAAATCTCCCTGTGGTGCTGAAGATCGTCTAAACGGGATTGAATGTGCGACTCGACCTCATCGCGACACCATCAGGGTCGACCTCCTCCACAAGGCCAAACTGTAGTCTCTCACTTGAAACACCTTCATGGCCCATTCCAGTTTCACTGAGCATTCTGAAATCTGCACCTGGATATCACTGCACGTAAGCGCTGCGTTGGGAGCGGCTGAAAGGTGACGGAAGTTGGTGTCTGCACGTAGGGTCCGAAGCTTGTCAGCAATGCCAAGTAATACACTTGAACAACTGTCAGCACGCTGGCTTTCATATCTCGTAATGCCATATCGATCGACGCTCACCCGGTCAGGCGCTCTATGTGGCTCCGGAGGTCGCCCGTATTGAGCTCCTCCTCAGGCTTTCCTTGGAGAGGTGTGATCGCTACGATCATCAGACCGTATGTCCGATCCTGTAAGTCCTTGGTGGTGTCGGTATTCTTGCCCACGGCCTGCAAGTTGGTGGACCCGAATACGGGGAGGGTGATGTTCAAGCAGTTGGATGTATGAGTAAGCGGTAATCGGACAATGGCCAAGAAATGACGCAACGTACCTCAACAACGGTTATAACTTGGATGGCTGCTCCAACTGCACTTTGCAGCCATGGTACAGAAACGAGCGCCGAGATAGCTTGAAGGGCGCTGAGAGATATCTTCGTCCCACCCAAGAGACAGCTACCATCCGACTTGAGCACATTCTTTCCACTAGTTATCGCTATCAGTGGGTGAAATGAGGGACGATAGCTAACAGCGCTCACGTTTTTGAGGATGACTGAGAAGGCCGATCGGAGGCAGACGACTCTTGAGCGCGGAGATCGGCGGCAGGAATCAAGGTGATTGAGGGTAATGCAGAGCGTTGGTCGGGGGTCACTCGTACACCATTCTCGGGGGTGAGCGTTGATACAGTGGTTGTAGATGGAAGAACCGCTTCGGCATGGCCAGTCGAGATGCTGGTCTCCACCGGTGGCGCTGTCACTGGACCAGGTGTGCGGCCTCTCTGACTTTGGGTCAGGTCATGCGCTACTAATTGGTGAGAGCGCTGTGGCTCTTGTGGTCCAGGTGTTCCGCTGGCAGCTACGTCGACGGGTGACTCTTGACTCGAAGCCTTTGGATTCTGACTGGATGTGGCAGTCACCAGCTCCGTACCTTGGCCCGAATGTTGGGGGTCTTCCCTAGACGCTTGACTGTTGGCAAAGTCCTTATTTGCCTTGTGACTTAGGCGACGAGAGAACATCCCTCGTAGCTTATCCATAGCGGAGGTGAATGTGAAGTGGGAGGGAAGAAAAAAGGAGAGATGCGAGATGTCTGGATCTGTGGGGTGAGGATATCCTCTTGGTTCAGGGAGGGGTGTGCTTCTCAGGAGCTTCCTCCTGGATTGAGTGGACGCCATCATCCCATCCTTGATTGACATTCGTCGACCGTTGATCCATAATGAAAGAAATAACAAAATTTTCCCAGCTGCCGTCTCGCCACCCAGTCTTTCGACATTCTTGATACCAACCTCCACACCTCAAGTTTACTGACCGTACTCGGCAGTGTGTTGGCACAGACAGATGTTATGAACGTGCCTGGTCCTGTTTATCCGCCGGGCGAATTACTGACTATTGTTGCTTGCCCTATTGTAAACGCCCCAACGCCTATATTCCCATGTATTGATGTACTTATAGTAGGCTGTCCCCTGTTGGGAACAGCATCCAATCAATCTTATCACCTGTCTTGACCTCTTGGCCATAGTTACCCGCCTCAGCCCTAGTTCTGCCCACATCCTTACCTCCGTGAGGTCACTCCCACAACAGATCCTCCCCACCCTCCGGCTCCTGTTGCCGCTGCTGCACCCAAGCTCACTCCGACAGGGTGAGCTCGCCAACTCAGTCCGGCTCGTGAAGTCCGCCTGCCATTTGGCTTCTCCCCTCCGCGTCGCGAGATCGTACCTAAAGCTGTAGGTAAATTAGGAGCCAGCCCTCCGCACCTTTCGGGTTGGGATCGCCACTGATCATTCCTGCGCCGACGTACTCATAGAACTGGATCGATTTGAGGGGCGTGATGGACATGGAGGCGGTGTTGGCCGAGGCGCAGGAGGATTCTGTCGCCGTGGTGAATACTGACTTATCAGAGCCGCCTTCGGAAGAGGAGAGGGACCCGGTGGCTGAGGAGGAGGGGTTTTGTCTTTGGGGAGCGGGCAAGCTGCTGGTGATGCAGGGTATCTGTGACTGGCTCTGGCGTTATGGTGCTACTCTCCCCGCTGGTAATATGCTAGACCTCAGGCATAGTAACATGATTCGCGTCGGGGAATGGCTTGAAGAGTGAATGGGGGACGGGCAGCCAGACGCCGGATTATGGTCTCCTCGCTCAAAGTAGTTTGAAAGGCTATTGACGAGCTCCAAGGCGGAATGATACATGTAGACGTGGCTGAAGATCAAGCAGCTATACTGCCGAAGAAAGGCGGAGGTTTCTTCCTCAAAGGAAACGTTAGTGAATCATCAAACGAGCTGAAGGCGGCATGTAGGAGTAGGACGAAGAGACTTCGTGTAAGAGTGTGCAATCTGCCAATCGTACCCGTCTAATTGCGCCCGAAGAATAATGAGCAATTCTCGTATGAAACAGGGAGAAAAGCCAAAACCGTTTTCCTTCGGGTTGCGTTATGGATGGTCCCTTGATCCCCCGAGACGTCTGACACACTCCTGCGCTCCGCGTCCTCGTTTCCCTTGTCCTTGTTCGCCCTTGCGTAAGACTAGTTCTCATGATCTGAATGTCCCGTCCAGTAACGGCCGAAAGACTTATTGAACATCCTAAAGGGTGCTCTCCGACCACGACAAACCGGTGGCAATGGTGAAATAGGAGAAGCATATGAGTGGGACGCCAACGCAGGAAGACCATCCTGTCGACTAGGCAAAGTAGCGGCCTTGAAAGGCTGGGAAAGGCAAGGTTCGATGACGGGGAAAGTGATCATAGGAGAGGTTTTTTGCTGGGTTGCGCAACAGCAAAGCCCGTCCGACCCAAAATAATAAGAGCTGGGAGCTATGAAGATCAAGGGAATCAACCTGAAAGCACTGATTCATCTTGGTTGTCGATCGAGAAGTAAATCCATAGTCATTGACGAAGACCTTGGAGAGATTTCGAACTGGTCGCAATATATATTTGTGAAGATACTCAGGTCTTCCTGAGACCTAGTGCTCTAAAAGTAGCGGTAGTGGAGAGGAGGGCCCAATATATCGCATGAGACCGGGGAAAAGTGGATTGGTGACATTCCGTGTACCTTGTTTGCTGGATTGCGACTT
>WSTV01000552.1:5494-17261 GCA_019632285.1 Tulasnella sp. 332
TTTCTCTCTCTCTCTAGGATATCTTGGTCGGCGACATCGCCATGATTGAACCGGGCGAGGTTATCCCTGTAGATGGTATTTTCCTACGCGGTCATAATGTTCGGTGCGACGAGTCTGGGGCGACAGGCGAATCCGACGCCATCAAGAAGATTCCATACGAGACAGCGATCGAGCAACAGCGCTCTGATCACAAGGATGCGTCGCGTCACGAAGACTGCTTCTTGATTTCAGGATCCAAAGTCTCGGAAGGTGTAGGGGAATACGTTGTGATCGCAGTCGGTGAAAGGAGTTTCAATGGAAGGCTTATGATGGGTGGGTTGGCATTGAAAATCTATGATGACCGCCATCACTGACGCCTCTGCATACTACATCGTAGCCCTTTCCGGTGACAGCGAGGTCACACCATTGCAGGGCAAGCTCAACGCGCTGGCGGAACTGATCGCGAAACTGGGATCCTTGGCTGGTCTAATCCTTTTCTCGGCGTTGATGATCCGCTTCTTCATTCATTTGCACACCGATCCGTCTCGGTGAGTGCCTCGGAAAGTTTTCAGGTGTTTAGAAAGTTCTAATCTTCTTCATTGGAAAAAAGTTCCGCAAACATAAAAGCTATGGAGTTCACGCAGATCCTTATTATCGCCGTCACGATCATTGTTGTCGCTGTTCCTGAAGGTACGCAGATGGACAGCGTTGCCTTTGATGATCTTTTGCTTACAAGCTTCTATTTCAAAGGGTTACCGCTGGCCGTGACCCTTGCCCTTGCGTTCGCTACCAAGCGTATGACTAAAGAGAACCTCCTCGTCCGCGTCCTGGGTGCTTGCGAGATTATGGCCAATGCCAGCGTCGTCTGCACCGACAAAACGGGTACATTGACTCAGAACGTCATGACTGTCGTTGCCGGCTCAATCGGTATTCATGCCAAGTTTGCACAACACCTCGACAAGCGCCAGGAGCGATCGAATGTCGGCCACGTGGAGGATGAAGACAAAGACAGCAGCTCATCGTCCTCTATAAGGCACGGCGACAATCAGAGACACAATGCAGACTTCGCGATTGATCTAGACGACGTAGCTAATGCGATGAACCCGCCGTTGAGGAGATTATTCAACGACGCGATCGCCATCAACTCCACAGCGTTCGAGGATACCAATCAGGAGACTGGGAGATTAGAGTTCGTCGGCTCCAAGACGGAAACGGCTCTGCTTCGGTTCGCCAAGGATTTCGGATGGGCACCTTATAAGGAGCGACGCGAGGCTGCCGAGGTTGTCCAAGTCATTCCTTTCTCTAGCGAGAGGAAGTCGATGGGTGTCGTCGTCCGCACTAGCGATGGTCATTACCGCCTCTTCCTGAAGGGTGCATCAGAGATTCTGACAGCCAAGTGTACCCAGCACGTAGTCGTTCACGCCCCGGGCTCCGATCAGGCCTACGCTGATAGCGACGAAGTCCAGTCGAAGGTGATCACCGCCGCAGGGAAGGAAAACTTGAACCGGACGATCATCTTCTATGCGAACCAGTCTCTACGAACCATCGCAGTGTGTTATCGGGATTTCGAACAGTGGCCTCCGTTGGGAACAACTGTGGATAGTGAGGATGGGGTTCCGTTCGAGCAGCTGTTTGAAGACCTCACGCTCATCGCAATCACCGCGATCGAGGACCCTTTACGACCAGGAGTAGCAGAAGCGGTGGCGGACTGTGGCGGCGCTGGAGTAACGGTTAAGATGTGCACGGGAGATAACATCCTTACTGCACGGTCGATCGCAGCTCAATGTGGAATCTACACACCAGGTGGTATCATCATGGAGGGCCCGGTCTTCCGAAATCTCAGCGATTCGGAGCGCATGGAGATTGTCCCACGGCTACAGGTTCTCGCTCGATCCTCCCCACAGGACAAGAAGGTGCTGGTGAAAACTCTGAAGAACTTGGGAGAGATTGTCGGAGTCACTGGGGATGGAACTAACGACGGTCCCGCGCTCAAATCTGCACACGTCGGCTTCTCAATGGGCATCGCTGGTACTGAGGTGGCAAAGGAGGCGTCCGACATCATCCTCATGGACGATAACTTCGCCTCAATCGTGTCTGCCATCATGTGGGGACGCTGTGTCAACGACGCCGTGCGCAAGTTCCTACAATTCCAGGTCTCCGTCAACATTACCGCAGTCATCATCACCTTTATCTCGGCTGTGGCCTCCAGCGGGGAGACATCCGTCCTTACCGCCGTACAACTACTCTGGATCAATATTATCATGGACACGTTCGCCGCGCTGGCGTTGGCAACAGACCCAGCGTCTCATGAGATGTTAGAAAGGAAGCCAGAGCGGAAGACGGCGCCCTTGTTCAACACCGCGATGCGCATGCAGATCGCTGGGCAGGCTACATATCAGACGATCATCATCCTTCTTTTCCATTTCGCCAGTAATCATATTTTCGGCTACCATCCCGCGGACCACTCGTCCACCCAAGTCACGCAATGGGACGCAGAGGTCAACACTTTAGTGTTCAACGCCTTCGTGTTTTGTCAGATCTTCAACTCGGTCAACTGCCGTCGCATCGACAATGGGAAGAATATCTTCGCTGGGATCTCGAAGAACTGGTACTTCATCATAATTACATTCTTCGGTGCGTTTTCGTCTCTTCTCCGGTGCTTGTTGAGCCGCGCAACTAACTTTTCGCATCTTTTCATAGAAATCGCTGTGCAAATCCTTATAGCGTTCTTCGGTGGTGCTGCATTCTCAGTGCATCGGATGAGCGGTCTCTTCTGGGGCGTGTCCATTGCTCTCGGATTCGGCTCACTGCCATTGGGTTATCTCATTCGTTGCATTCCCGAGGAGTCAGTCGAGCGATTCTTCGAGCGATTCCATCTCAAGCGAGCCACCCCTGTACTCCCTGTCGACAATCCACAAACAGAGGAATGGAACCAAGCGATCGAGACCGTGCGTGACAACCTTCGGACCTTTTCAAATATCCGTGGTGGAAGGGCGAGAGCCTCATCCTTCGTCCGCAAGAGCCGATCGGCTCGTCTTCAGGAGGCTGGCATTCAACTGTGAGTTTCACTGCTGAACGTGCCTTGATTGCTTAAAGAGTCTTATTTCATTCTACCACCCTTCTAGACCTTCTCTCCTCACCATGGTGCCGACGTTGGTCATGACTTCCATTGGCGCCGGATGGCATCCGCAAGCAGGTTCGCTGAGCGACCCTAGCGCAAGTGACCCGTCCAAGAGCTCCGCAGCTCTATATGCTGGTGAGCACCGAGTTCAAATTCCCTTCCTCCCGAGCAATGTACTGAGACCGCGAAATCTACAGGTAAAATCCAGATGCATCCTGCAACATCGAAGGATGACCCGCTTTACATCAAGTACTGCTCCCCACCTTCACCGTAGATAGAATTCGCTGCCTTTCCATAGACTTTCCTCTCCGCTGCCTGCGGGCACACCCACTCACTCCCTTTGCTCTGCTGCTGTCTTGATCAGATCACTCTGCATGGCGACGAGTCCCATACATTCATATGCGCATTTGCATTCGCCGTTCCTCATCTTACTGATCCTGCATGCCTGCATCTGCATATATCGGCCCTGTGACGACACGCTCCGGTTATCCACACTGTATCATTTAGTCTTGAGCATAGGTTCTCTTGCATCTAATACACCCATTTTGCCACTGTGCCCATGGCCGTTTCCCTCGTTGAACTCTACCAATTTGTGAGGCGGATAGTGTCCCTCCGACATCCTTACAGCTTTGTGATTGGCGATCTTGCAGCTGCTCCAAATCGGGTCGCAGAGTACCGCCGCTGCGTCATGTGAGATCCTTATCTAGCGGGTCGGGCTGTTCAACCGCCGATAGCACGCGAGGTACTTCGCGCCTTTGTTTCTCTCTACTTTCTTGCCTTCCTCGGTCGATGTCCTTACCTGCATAGAGCCTCAGATATCTTGCCATTCCATTCCCGGTAGGATCGAACGAACCTTCTCTACGACGACATCACCTGCAAGTTCCTCATCGCTGATTCTTGCGAAGAGTGGGAATGCGTCCAAGTGTTTGACCATCCACAGGTGGAGTTCCTCGACGTCAGTGATGGTATAGACGATCCCACCGGGTCGAAGGACGTAAGCGTACTCTGCCAGCAGAGTTTGACTATGATCCATCATTGAGTATTTGTTGGACCAGTGCATCGATGAATAGACTTACTCACGAGATGATCCGTGCTTTGTGTTTCCGAGCCTTGAAGTGAGGGTCTGGAAATAGGAAGAAAATTTTAGAGAGCTATAGAGGACCCAGTCGACAAGTCAGTGGGTCTGGTATCTGCCTTACGGCGCTATAGGTTACATACTTGAGCTTGCTGGAAGAAGTTCGGTAAGAACTTCATAGCATTTGCTCGAATGACCGAAACATTTTGGAACCCTCCTAGGACAGCTTCCTTGGCAATAACTGGTTGTCCGTCAGGCGATGCAGCAATGGCAGGGATAGGTACGGCGCCCTTGGCAAGCTCAGCGTGTTGGATCCGTAAGGCCGAAATCTTGTCTGCGACAAATTGTGTAACTGTAACCCTAATTTCCATCCCTAAGACAGAGAATTCATAAGAGGATAAGAGGCAAAGAGGGAGGTCCGCAAGAGGAAGTAGGGGAGCGTACCCAGCATCAAAGTCTCAGGAAACAGCGGCGCCAACGCCATTAGGAGCCCACCAAACCCACAGCCTATGTCGGCAAACTCCACCCGCTTTGTTTCTTGGGACGATGATGCCGACGCGATTGGTTCATCCAACCCCGCGAAGTATTTTGGATAGTGGATGGACCAATCCATTTCAGTGGGTGAAGTTGGGCTGTATTACACCGGATGAGTTTTAAGAGACGACAAAAACCCTGACTGAGAGACTCACTAATGTAGCGCGTGGTCCGAGAACGGATTTGCATGAGCTCGTTGCCGGTAATGTCGTCGCTAGGTCGTGAGTCAGTGTCTCAGAGAGTGCATAGAGCTCTAAGGCGGGTCGTGGACTAACCTGAGGCATTCCTGAGACTTTATCAAGTGCTAGTTGAGCCTCAATAGCAGCCCTTTCCTCGTTGGGAACTTTGATGCGCTTCCGCTTATGTCCCATGGATGGTCGTTCAATGCATGCCGCCGGAGATGTCGGGATCGTGTGATTCAATAAGGAAAACTCTTTAACCCCCGAGCACAAATCTCTCTCCCCATGGTCAGTTCAAGCTGAAGCTGCTCCACTGATGTTATACACCAATGGGATCTATTGAAATAGCTCCTCTCTTAGTCCCGACCCGAGCTCTTGTCATCCCACAATTACCGCTCAGATGGAAGACGACCAAAAGAGCTCCGCGACATCGGTCTGACGCTTGGAAGCCATGGCCACGCAGACGGATCGGCCACGGTGTCTCATGGATTGACGTGTGTGCTAGTAACTGTGTACGGTCCCAGGGAAGCGAAGAATAGAGCGAACAGTTTGTTCGATCGTGCTATTCTCAATGTCAACGTCGATGTCCCGCTCTTCAGTGGAGGAGGCAGTGCAGGGAAGAAAAGGGGAAGAGGAGACAAGTCAGTAGATGTTATTTCTTTCCGCCCCCCCCCCCCTCCCATCTTAGCTAACGTAGCCGATAACAATCTCTTCCGTTTTCCTGTTCAACCTTGCGGCCTCTTGCTTAAGGCGCACTCTAGAGTTCACATCAAACATCAAGTCAACTTTTGAGCCCATCATCCAGACCCAGTTATATCCACGATCACAAATAGACATCTCGGTCCAAGTTCTCCAACAAGACGGCGGGCTCCTCCAAGCTTCTATAAATGCCACGACCCTCGCTCTGATCGACGCCGGCGTCGCCCTAAATGACTACGTATGCGCCATGACCTGCGCCCTCCACGATACGGTTCCGCTCCTGGACCTGACAAGCATCGAGGAGTCCGACTTGCCAAACCTTACTGTGGCAGTTCTCCCTCGCAGCAGGAAGATCACCCTCCTCACACTAGAGACGCGAATCCACATGGACCGGTTCGAACAGATGTTCGAGATGGGTGGGGCGGCGGGGAAGGTGATACATGAGGAGATGCTAGCTGCTGTCAAGCGCCGCACGGAGAGGTTGGTCACTGCTATGGGGAAAGGTGGGAGAGATGTGCAGCATGCAGGCGCAGGTGGAGCTGCTACTGCTGAGAGGATACGTGACTTGGATTTCGAAATGGAGGACTTTTGAAAAAACTCGTTTTTCTCTCGAGCGTTCCCTTTCAGAGTGACATAATTCCTGGCTTCAAACTGTTCCATCATACACGAGCATTGCCAACTCGTTTGAGCACCACCTGGTGGGCTCATACCCTCCCGGCTCGTCCCTGAGCACGTTCCCGTCCTCTTCAACGTCTTCGATCATCTGCTCTGCCAAACCCACGCTCATCCCTTCCAGCCTTGCGATCTCCATCGAGGTCTTGGGTCCGTCCGTCATCAATACTTGCTCCAACCGCGAAGTGAAGTTGGCGTGGAGATACTTGGGGGTGTGTAAAACACATAAACCGTTCCTGAACTTTCTCTGTTGGATCGGGGGATTCGTGTAGCGAGGAAGGAGTGACGTGACCGTGATCAAAGAAGATGGCGGGACAAGTGCTGAAATCGTAAATATCCCTGAATATCTGGGGGACGCTCTGTGGGAATCGAAGGGGCTACGTACCGACGCCTCGGGCCCGATTCCAGCCACACCAAGCCTCGTCCATCCCTATGACACCGTTATGCAGGTGGATAAGCCCGGCAGCCGGTCGCTTAGCATCTTTCGCCGGCGGCGTCGACCCTACGCCAGTAAGAACCCCAGCCAACTCCTTCGCCAATTCTTCGTGATACGATTGATCGTCCTTCATCATATCTTGCGTGACGGCCGCAGAGGGCAAGCCCAGACGCGCCATGGACGATCTGACAAACGTGGCCTCTTCTGGCAACGCTGAGGCAGATGCTGGAAGATCCGGATACAGCGCCTTCTGTCGCGCCAATGCCTCCTCCTGTGTGGTGAGTTTTTCGTTGAGGGTTCGTGCCATGTCGACCATCTGCTTCGCCTTGGACATTAGAGCCTCCAGGTCCTTCAGGGAGCTGCCTAAATCCTGCTTCTGAGCTTCGGCAGCCGATTTAGCGGCCTGCATAATCCCATCTACCATAAAGCGCAGGGTATAAATACCAAACGATGATGACCAGCTTGGGGGGGAAGGGTGACATACGAATGCCAGAATAGACTGATGCACCCGCCGCGCCAGAGGCCAGGCTGCTCCTGCCGAGTGCTGTATTCGTCTTCAGAAGAAATTTCGTGAGTAATCAAGCAACTTAGTTCAGAGTTGCATGGTCACATAGACTGCTCACTGATTTGTTCCATGCCTTTCCTTGCAGGGCCTTCCTAAACGCAGCGTAGAAGGCCTTATCGCCGCCCTTCCGAAAGCTGATCCTCATGGTTTCCTGGCCCAATCCCGGCGTGGGAGCTCTGGATACTGCTGCCAAAGATGCTTCTGAGTTCCTCTCATTCACTGGCTGTTGTCGCGTTGCGGTTGCCGCAGTGGAGGTGGCGGTACGAACCCGGAGTGGTGTCGAACACAACTCGCAGATCATCATGGAAGAATGGTTCAAGAATGTGCATGCCGGACAAGCGAGTGAATCCTGGGCGGCTATGGAGGAAGTAGGATCCGTCGGTGAGGTGGGGCTTGCGGGTGCCGATGCGGCGGATGGTATAGACGAAGGCAGACTCCTACTCATGGTTGGAATTGCTGCCTCTGTGAGCTTTGGGATTGGCTCGTGAACGGTGGACCGCGCGGGAGTGATGGTTGCCGACATGTCTCTTGTCATTCCACATAGGTAGCACTTCGGTGGACCTTCGTTGGCACTTGGAGGGTTGCTATAGCTACATATCGGGCAGATCCATGCCTCCATGAACATTCTTGGGTTCGAATTGCTATCATTTGCAGGTGTTGGGGTCCTGGATATGGTGTCGCTCGCTGAGGGGGTTGTGTCATCAGAGGTCGGAGATACCCCAAGGAATATTGTGACCTTTGCAGAACTCGTAAGAAATCCGGCGTAGTGCTCCGTTCCTCGAACGCTGGCTAAGTTTACAGCGAGAGAGTGAGAACGCGGTTTCACTTCATCGACGTAGAACAGGCGATGAGTCGTGACGTGCGCAGTACCGAGTTGATGTTCGAGTGACTTATCCTTCCTGCCCCAGATGAAGATGTCATCACCCCGATACAAGTACTCGAGGGTGGTTGATCGCACCTACCCATCGTATAAGCCCACACCTTCCTGGCTTCCAACGAGCTCCTCATCGTCATAGAGCAGTGCTCGGATAGGGGTAGAACCGTCAACCCGTCTTGTATACCGATTCATGGGAATTGATGGTATTTGTTGTCTTTTGAGGGTTCCCAGAGGGTTGTATTCGATGTGTTCAAGATCAGAGATAGGGACCGCAATCCAATCAGGGGAAGGGAGGCGTTGGGGCTTACGTCAAAGAAAATTCAACACTACGTTCCTCGTTTTATCGTGACAAAGCCTCTTAGTCAAGTAGTCGTAGTCGTAGTCTGAGTAAAATATCTCAGATCTCACGGAGAGATAAATGGAGGGCTTTGTATCTCGTGACGCAAGAAGGGCGAGATATCACAAGTTAGGAGGCCATTGCTTGAGCCAGCCACATTATAGAGGAAACAGGCGACGAACGCCTTCCAGCGTAAATATACACGCCTATTCATGCGAGATATCATAAAGATGTAGAAGAGAGAACGTGTGCAGAATACCCAGAATCACCCTTTATCACTCGGTAAGCCGAAATTGAGCGGAATATGCCCTGCCGTCCACAAGAAGCGGTGGCGCCGAAGGCCGCTCAAGATCTTCCATATGGAGCTTGGTTTTAGAATGATGGTAATACCCCGGTACGAATTTGATCGAGGTGGAGACGACGACGAACCTATTAATAGTGTGTGGACATGCTTCCCGCTTTCTAGCGATAAAGCGCACATCTGACCCCGCCTTTCTCCCTGTGATAGAAGTCATGAGTGTTGATATCGCGGGGTGGATGGAGGTAAATATAGGAGAAATTTCGTCTGAAGCATATAAGAATTGGCCGACGAACTATTTATAGCGATGGCAAAGAAGCCCCATCAACGTCGACGTGTCATTACTCCCAGCTGCGGCGGCGACGGCGACTCCACGGGTAGAGTGGTCTACTGCTCGTCCATGACAGCAAACGCGCCGGGTTGTGTTATGGGTGGGAGAGCAGATGCTGGGTGTTGTTCGCACATTCCCAACTTGGGTGGCAGGACCTTCCCGCTGCTTTCCTTCTTCGCTAGCGCTGCACCATCGTGACGACAGCTCTCTGCCGTGGTACTTCCAGCGAAGTACCGTGCTCCTGCTTCACAAGGCCATCATCCAGTAGCAAGCCAGGATATGAGATGCCGGTGGAGGTTAAGATCCCGACTTCGTCCCAACATCGCAGCGTTATGAGGCATTTCCCGCTTAGCCATGCCAAGGTTAACCGCATGCTGCGCTATAAAAAGTTCAAATTTGACCTCCTGGGGACGCTATTTTTGGCCACACAACCAACGAGCCATGCCGGCTCGCTCTCGTCCAGGATTATTCCCTGCCGTTCATATTTTATCATTGCCGGATCTCTCCTCTCGGTGATCGCATTGGTTCTCATTATATCACGACAGTCATTTCTGTAGCTTCAGTTTTTCCTGCAAGAGAATATTTTGCATATGCGGCAGCTCTAACGGCGCTCTGATGTTCAACCGAGCTAGGACACGTAAAAAGGAACCTTCCCCTAACAAAACCTCAGCAGTATAAAGGCACCAGACGTTGGATAAACCGACATAACTCAGTCTTCCAAGCGATCCTCACAAGCCTTCAACATGCTCACTCTCGCAGCTGCTGTTCTCGCCCTCGGCGTCAATCAAGTCCTCGCCCACGGCGGCGTGCTCCTCTACGAAAACGCCGGTAACTGGTACCAAGGATTCGTGCCTTACAACACGCCAGTCGGTCAGATCACCATCGTGAGTGACTATGTTCCTTCTGCGCTAGGCGAAGCAATGATGCTGACGGCTGGATTGCTCAGCAACGTGAATGGGACACATACAACCCCATTCTGAGCGCAACTGATCCGACCCTGGCGTGCAATGACAACGGTGCATCCCTTGCTGTCGGTGCTCAGCTAACTGCCACCATGGAAGCCGGAACCGCCGTCACAGCTTTTTGGTAGGTCTTCTCTCATTCCTTTAGTTGGCAATAAAACGGGGCTAAACAACCAATTGCTACAGGAATAACCCGTGGCCTCACAATATCGGCCCGATGCTCACGTACATGGCCAATTGCGGTGGACCATGCACCGGCGTCAACGCCAGTACCCTCGAGTACTTCAAGATCGACGAGGCCGGTCTCCTAAGTGGAACCGTCTTCAACGGCTCCTGGGCTGATGGCCAGATGATCGCCCAGAACTCTTCATGGACGACTACCATCCCCGCGTCCGTGCCCAGTGGCTACTACCTGCTCCGCTTCGAGACAATCGCACTCCACTCTCAGCCTGCCCAGTTTGTAAGTGAAGCTATCAAATCATCAAACGAAGCTGCTGCTAATGGACCCCTGATCGTCCTACTTATTGCTTCCTTGCCGCTTTAGTACCCTGAATGTGCTCAGATCCAGGTGACTGGCGGTGGCACCCTCGCTCCTACCGCCGCAGAACTCGTGACATTCCCCGGTGCCTACAGCCAGACAGACCCTGGCAGTGAGTCCAAAAGCAGAGCATTCAGCTTCTCTTCTACAGCCCAAAATCCTCACGTCTTTATCGTTCATCCTAGTTGACATTGACGTCTATGGGTCAGCCGCCGAGACACAAACTGTTTACGTTATCCCTGGACCCCCTCTGTACGCAGGTGCCTCTAGTTCTTCCGGGTCCACTACCACTGCCAAATCTTCGACCACTACTTCTACGGTCAAGACGTCTACCACCACCACTTCCTCTGTAAAGACGACGACGTCCTCCACGACAACTACAAGTTCTGCCGCCTCCACCGCCACTGGGACAGTTGCAGAATATGGCCAATGCGGGGGATGCAAGTCCAAAACATTACTTGAATGACAAGAAAGGCAGCTGACTTGACCTCTTACCCCTTTATTAGCTGGATATACAGGCGGAACGGTTTGTGTGTCCCCTTACGTTTGCACCTACTCCAATGCCTACTACAGCCAGTGCCTTCCAGCATGAGTTGGCACTGCGTTCATGGCGGACGCTCCTCTTGGAATACAGTCTTGTTTGTGAATGATGTGTTCGTTGCGGGGCAGAACAGACTGCCGAATATTTGATTGGTTCAGACGTGCACAAAGAATGAGGCATGGCTCTTCGCATCGTGTGGGTTATTGTTGCGTTCTTGAGTGTTGAGAGTAGGCCGGTAACAATTGGCCTCCGCATTGAAACAACTTAACCCATAATCAACAATAATGTGGTCTTCTCCCTGTTTCTCTTCAGGACACCTATCAAGCGACGGGCCCGTTTCAAAGAAAGCCGTGGCACGCTGCTGCAATGCCTTAGTCTACGGCGAGTACAACGAAGCAGTCCACAGCTTCGAAAGAAGGCTCTTATTTCTGTCACTCGAGGGGACCTACTCCAGTATCCTGACTAGCAATTAGTTACAAGAGGCTGGCAACAATGGTCGCCAAGAGTATTCACCACCGCCACGGTCTTGGGCTTCTTGTTGGCCATTGCGGCCTTGCTCTTGCGTTTCAAGGAGTGACCTTTCGACTCAGTCTCTGTTTAATTGTCGTCAAGGAATGGAAAGA